>CAXHUL010000290.1:228164-293356 GCA_964019695.1 Loripinus fragilis
CACATGGTATATTTCGACCAATTTTTTAACACAAATATATACTATTGCCGTAAAGTTAAGCATATTTCATTTTATGACACTACTAAGGTTTTAGAAACGGTAAGAAAGGAAACTTTTGAGAGATACCAACAATTTATTGTGTTAGACAACAAAAGCAGAATACCAGCGATTTGATAAAGAAATGCTGTGGAATCTCTGACCTGTTTATAGGTTGCAAACACCTTAAAAAATTACCTATAAATTTTACAAATTGCAATGAAAACAGCATGGAGGCCAAGAGTCAGCAAAACTTTGACAATAAGGCTGCCATAGTTGTAATTTCTTCAAAACTTACTCTTTGGAGCATACACTTTTGGAAACTGGCGCAAAACGGCACGAATTGGCTCACAATAATCCACTACTTCCGGTTTATGTTTTGTATAGCCTTAACACTGTCGAATAACAACTTGGCACATTTGTTTCATTAAAATCACTGGGTGCATGCGTTCAAGACATGAAATCCTGTCCCACTCATGCAGTAGAATCTAGCAAAATTCACGATGGTTTTAATACAGCTGGTTATCGGTTTCAAGCACGTCAGCCGAGCTTGTCCCACACGTGTTAGATAGGGTTCAAGTCAGGCAACAAAGTTGACCATAGAAGACTAGCGATGTTCTGTTGATTTTTGTATTCCTCGATGATGCGAGTACAGTGAGGTCTTGCAATGTCATCTCGGAGCACCATGTTCTGGCCATCTATCGAGTCCAAGGGTGACCTAACACCAGATTTCAGGATTTCGTCTTGGTACTTTTGAGCGTTCAAAGTCCCAGTAACCACCTTTCACTGTATCAGGTGGTCGTCAGATAATGCACCACGTACCATAATGCTTCAGTTACAATTCCTTGCACTCTAGAGTAAATGTAGACCATTTCCTTTTTGTAATACTGTCACTCTCTCTATGTTCTTTCAAAAATCTGCTTACAACACTCTGAGACACGTTAAATACCCTTGAAATGTCATCTTGTTTCATGCCAGCGCTCCTAATGGCAATTTTTCACATTCTTTCCTCTTTCTTCTTTGTAGGTTTATCCAACCTACGCGTTTTAAGGCTATTTCATGACTCAACAGCAAAAGAAATTCGTACTTGCGTATCAACTCCTGGACAGTACTGTGTCCTAAGCTTCCCGTTCATGGACAGAAGTGAATGAAACTAAACGAACTTATCCAAATTTGGTCGCCAAAATCCAAGTGTAAATGTCGAATAAAACCCAAAACTCAAATCATTCTTCATTACTTCGAAAATGGGGATCGTATAAAAATATGCTTAACTTTATGGCAATAGTATGTCAATATTTTCTAACCACTGACATGTGTAACAACCTTTTTATTGGATGAGGAGTACGATCATTTCAGTCTGTTGTGGTCAGTTAGTAAAAATTCTTATAACTCATGAACCGCATGCTAAATTTGGATCAAATTTTGCATACTTATTTATTCTAACATTGTCCCATTGCTGGTATGCAAAGTAGTGACGAAGCTTAGCCCAGCATCATTTTGTGCGGTTGAGGTCTTTTAGTGAAAATGCCCATAATTCTTATACTGCATCATATATTTTGATCAAATTTTGCATAGATATACATTGGTATGAAAATAGTGACAAGGCTTTGCTGAGAGTAAGTCTGGCAGGTGGTGGTCAGATGCACATTACTCTTGAACCGCATGATATATTTTCATTATATTTTGCTTGTCTAGACACTGATATGCAAAACAATGATGAGGCTTTGCTAAGCATCAGTCTGTTCTGTCATGGTTTGTTATTGCAAATGCTAATAGCTCTTGAGCCACATGGTAAAATTTCATAAAATGTTGCTTCCTGGTACATTTTTTTTTATTATTTTCAGTATATCAAATAAAGTTAAATAAAAATAGACAACAAAAAATGTCACTCTAACAATCTTTGTTCTTTCATAAATCCCAAGAAACACTCAATAATAATATTAACTTGATATGGGTCAGCAGAATTTGCTGATTTATAAGCAAATAAATATTTGCCTATCTGACAAATGGACGTAACACAGTCCAGCAAAAATTCATAAACTACATTTGTTACTTAACTCCCTTGAAAAAGTTGGTTTCACATTAGTGAATTAGCTTCCTTGTGCATAAGGTTTGCACGACATTAGTGAAGTTGCACCATGCAATAACGCACAATGTTTCAGTCGCATGATACAGATATTTGATATATAGCTAATTTTCTGATAGAGGAGACTGTATGATATTATCTGCTATATTGGAATTAACGTATATCCCTATCTTGAGCATACTGCAGTACTTACTTTTAAAAACAAAATCGTGAAACATAATTACTTAGAACTTCATTGCAACAACCAGAAAACACGTCACCTTGTACCCAGGGGTCCAATGTTGGATCATCATCTTTACCAGAGACTAAGCTGTGGCCCCGTCTTCCAAGACGTTTAAACCAGTACTACCGCCAGTTGAGCCTTCAGATGCTGCCGTACATAAAACCACATGATACTAAGCCACGCTGGCCTAGTACTGCTTACTGCCACAGAACAGCACAATTGTTTTTATTATTGTACGGACACTTTAGTTTACTTGTTGGTGTGTGAAATCAGCATATTAGGTATAAATTGCATGATCCACACAGGGTGAGTCAGTCTGTTTATCAGCTACCAGTTAGTGAAAATGCAAATAACTCTTGAACCGCATGGTATATTTTGATCAAATTATGCATATGTATGCATGTCACTTGTCTGACCACTGGCAAGCGTTACAGTCTTTTTAGATGAAGGAGGCTTTGCTGAGCATCAATCTTGTTGACCGTGGTCAGTGAAAATGCTCATCGCTTTTACATGGATACCGATGCAAGGGGTTGAACCGCCTAAGCCTGTATACCCAATTTTCATGATAACTTCTTGCTTTTAATTTTGGGAATGGAAGTTATTAATTTTAGTTCTCAGGGAGGAAATACATTCTATGCCTCCAATGTGAGTCTAGTCTGTCCTTGAATTGGTAAATAGTCTCAGCATCCACAACTTTAATAGTTTAAAGTTCCACAATGAAACCCATGATCCCAAATGACTAGAAAATAAAATTTACACTATAGTGAAGGGCAGGGAGACGTTTACCACCGCCACACAGTCCCAGTCACCAGCTGTAGTGAAAGTAAGTAAGGGTGCAAAGATCAGGAATCGATACAATCAAGAACCACACCTGACCAAGATATACCAATGGGAAAGTGACAAACGCACAGTTAAGACACCACAAACGAGAGCCAAGAGGTCAGCCCATTTCCAGCAGGTGACCACAAAGCACACATAAACAGACGCGCACAAAGACATAGCTAACACAAGACAGAAAAAAACATAAAAAGATCCACAAAAGAAGTAACGCCTTGGAACGGTCAGTAAAATACTTTACTGGAGCGCTAAACCGGTTTAACGCGCCAACCTCACCCTTGATTCAGATGTTGATCAAGATACATAGATATTTGGTTGCATGAAAGACCCTTGATATATTAATGCATCGTCTCCTAAAACATATAAATCAAGATATAACAGGGAGATAAAGCAAAGATAAGGACTCAAAGTAAATAAAACTGAATACTGGAGCAAAAGAAATCCAACAGGTAAACCCCAGTGGGCCCAACAAACAGCCAAAGCATCAGGCCCCTTCTATCTCATCAATAGATAAGTCTTTAAGTCGGAACCATAATAGAATCTGATGTCCAACCCACCAGCGGGCAATTAAAGAGAAAAGCAAAGTTGCCAACCGTGATTGGTTTGACCACCAAGCATGCAGTCTGTTGCAATACATTAATGTTATAGCCAATATATTTATAATGGGAAATTATTTTGATGAACTGCGCTGAACAATTATTAGAGCCAACAATCTTCCACAATTTATACACCAAGTCACCATAGAAATCAGGTTCCGAAAGTCCTTGGCACAAGAGAGATTTAAGTCCAACTTGGAATTTAGAAATCAAATCATAGTATCGTCTATAAAAATTAGAAAAGGTTTTGCAAAGTTTATGATACCGATAGCCTTGTTTAAGAAGTTTCTGAGTTAACAATTTATTGCGAGTTTATTTGCTGTCAAGGCAATTTAATCATAGGCCCAACCAAATAGATTCCTTGAAATTCATTAAACTTGAGTGGCCATTTTTACTGCTTTTAAGTCACTTCTGGTGAAAATACATATACCTCTGCCTTCCTTATCAGAATTCAAATTTTGGAAAATTTCATATCCCTCAAGCCTTACTACACTTTCTGCAAACGGATCCCTTGCAAACTTTTGCTTTACATCCGTTAAAAGAATCGTTTATGGGCTGTATTCCTGTACACTGATTTGAAGCTCATGCATGTTGTTGGGTAGTGTCAACATTGCAGTAAAAGCATTTTAAAAACTTAAAATCATTAACAGAATCCTGTGATGCTGATTTAGTAAAATGTTGCTTCCTTATCGCCGGTGCCTTTTCAATAATTGACCTCTTCAGCATAGCATGTTAACTGTACTCTGTCACTACAAATATCAAGCACTATTTGCTTATCAAAGTTTATTCTTTCTGGAACATCTTCACTCTCAGGCTCTTCAAGATTATAAAATATGACGTTGCTGCATTTTTATAAACCCAATGTCTTTCTGTTTTTTGGCTACATTTGCTATGATCTCCTCAATTTAATTCTTAACTTAAGGGTACACCCTTGGGTTTTGGGTGTTAGAGAGGACCGTCTCACCGGGACGGTTCTTTTTGGCACTTACAATCTATGTTGTGGTAGAGATATAGGAAAGATATATTTTAAATACACACTTGTGTATGGAGAACTGAAATCATCATGTATCGTAATGTGCTTGAATGCTCGGAATTATTAAATACTGCTATTAGCATTGATCAAAATCGGCTTAATGCTTAGAAGGTAGATGAATGACATAACATGTGGTTTGATCATTCTTTTTGTAGAAGTGTATATGGATCATGGTCGACACGTCACCTGTCCGAGAGCTTCAGTTCCTTTCGGTATCTTGATATAGTTGATATAGTTTTTGAACCATTACAATATTTGCTTTGGATCTGAAACAGTTAAATGCTAAACATCTGTTTTCCTTTCAACTCATTTCGTTTGCTGTTATATATGTTTTGTTTATTTTATTGTATGTTGTATTTTCAAACCCCAGTTAGGGGTCCAGAATAAAATTTTGACTTGACTTGACTTGGTTCTTGAGACTTATCATTCGCAAACACCGGCTTCTCAAGTTTCCTACACATGTTAAAAAGTTCATCCGTAAGTGTTTTGTCACTTTTTGTTTCTAATGTTTTTTCTATACCCTCAATCTGCTATTTACAGTTTCCATATATTTTATACTTACTTTAACTTTCCATATCCACTTGAACGGCTGATAGTGCATGTTGCTCGCAACCCTTACAAAACAAATGCATTCCTTTCTTTTCACCATTAAATCATACTCAACCTTCTTTATTTCAGCACATGTAATGCACTGTCACGCTGAACATCTTTCACATTCTATCAACATCACTTCCTCTGTATTAAACTCCTCATTACATCCTGCACAGTAAATGCTAATAAGTATATCACCAGTAACTGTAAAACTTTTCATTACAGCCTTCTTATATTTGCCTGCTCTACCAGTATTCTCAGCTTTTTTGTTTGAAAGATCCTGTGTTGTTTTATTTTGACGGGCACCTCCTTCTTGGATTCTTGGTTCTGAGCTAACAGGTCTAGTGACAGACTTTTTACCCTTCAGAACATCTCTGTCGGCCATTTTTATATTAATAAAATTGGAGCAATACTTATGTATTTGTCACTAAAATGAAGTCAATATCCTTTTTTGAAACACTGGTTTAATCAAAGAGCTACATGCATTGAGGGGCTAATTTTCCCCCCTCTGGTGCCAAAAAACTGAAAGTTATGTTTCATCAATTTCATCCAATTGGTTTAATAGAAGAATAAAGCAAGTGTAATATCCCAGCTTTTATTTTACTTTTACTGTTGCTATGGTAACAAAATTGGCGGATGAAATAGGCTTAAAATAGAACAATGCCATTTTGGGCCAAATTTTAGGCTTTTTGAGACCGATTTTTTAAGAATTAGATATCAGCACCAGCGAATACCATAAAACCTTTTAATATATTGTGTGCCGTGATAATTGACATCAACCGTTAAAATCTCTTTTTGGTATTTGCTTGTGCTCTATATTAATTCCTCTGTTACATGTCTCAAATTTGCTCCAAAATGGTCATTTTCCTTTTTTTGGCGACCATTTTTGCTACCATAGCAACCGTAAAAGTCAAATCAATACCAGACTTTTATACTTTTGCTATTGTTCTAATAAACTAATAAGAAGAAACTTGTGAAGAGCAACTTTGTTTTGACCTCATAGGGGGCCAAAATAGCCTCTTAATGCACGTCCCCCTTTATCTCTTGAACCACATGGTGTATTTGGATAAAATTACATGTACATACTTATTTAAATTAAAATTTCCAGCCACTGGTATTGAAAACGCAGACGAGGCTGCTGAGAGAATATAAAACATAGAAATATGCAAAAAAATATTTTAATTGAAAAAATATTTAAAATGAAATTATCAATAAAACAGTATTTTAAAAACTTGGTTTTGAAATTTTGCCCAACCCGCAGGAATGCACTTTTATAATAATTGTGCAAGTCTGTCTGTCCGTCCAATTCGCTTTCCTAACATTCCTTCTGGCACCGTATACTGATTACTCTACGTTCATCATGGATCGTGCAAGTTACAGTTAGTTGATTAAATATGTACTTTTGTTTTGATATTGGAGACATAAAACGTATACGCAAGATGCCCAAATAAACAGACAGACAGATGAACTAACAGACGGACCACTCCCACTTAAGAAACAATGTCTGCCCCAAATTAACTTGTAGAGATATATAAATATAGACATGATGACTACTATTTTTCACAATTTAACCCATAAAGCGCCACCTATAATTTGCAGCAGACGAGAATTTTCAAAGTTTGCTGTTTTTTTTTTCAAAAATAACAAATAAGGCATGATATTTCACGAGAACCGTCTGCTGACAGATGATCCCCGTGAACTGTCATACCTTATTTTTTTTCGAAAATTAGAAAAAATGCCGCAAAATATGTCGTCTACTGCAGTCGTGATTGGCGCTTTAAGGGCTAGCAAATAAAGAATGTTTTCGTCGTTTACGTCCTCTCCACGGCCAAAGTGATTTAGAAACTTTCTTTATCCATTCAAAAACTGTAGTCTTTGATTTTCCAGATGATTTAGGCATCGTTACGTTCATTGCTCTATCACTTGAACACCACTCTTCTGTGCACCTCCTGCAAATCAAACATCAAGACACTGAGTTGTTCATTATAGTTCTACATTATCCAAGACTAATACTTCGAGAACCATATTACCAGTAGTACTAGTACAGCTACTGGGTTTGAGTAGCTATATTCGACGAATGAATAACATACATCGCTACGAATAAAGCTACTGCTAAAAATATAACGTATCCCAGCTATGCAGTACAATTATTGCTATGGTGAATGCTGTAACCTAAACAATGAAGTTAGTTAAGAGTTATGGTTAGGGTCGGTAATTCATAGCTGGACTTTGAGATATGCTTTCCTATACCTTTATAAATAGTCATTCTCAGGTGAGCGACCCAGGGCCCGAGGACCCTCCTGTTTAAAATGTGAAGGACATATTGTAATTGCCTAACTCCATCCGTCTGTCCGTTATGCTATCTCCTCCTTTACCATTGGACAAAATTCAACCAAATTTGGTGTGTGAGGTACTCACTTGAATGGGGCGTGCAACGTCATTTGTTTTGGCCCCGCCTCCTAAGGCCATGGGGAGGTGTCAAAAGGTCAAATAACATTTAATTTCTATTACAAAGTCAATTTCAAAGATTTTATACTCAACTATGTGTGTGTTCTCGCAAATGAAAGTTACAAAATATATCAGACGGGATTTTCACTCTGTCGCCTAAGTCATACGCTGGGGGTGGGACTTGGGGTGCTAAGGAGAGTCAAAGATCAAATTCCTTCCTGCTGTCTGTCCGTTATGATGTTTTCTCCTAAACCATCAGACCAAATTCAACCAAATTTGGTGTGTGAGGTTCTCACATGTATGCGGCGTACAGCGGCAAAATTATTTTTGGCCCCGCCCCCGGGGCTCTGAGGAGGGATCAAAAGGTTAAATATCATTTAATTTCAATTGCAAAGTCATTTTTTTATACCAAGCGTCGTGTGTGTTCTCACAAATGAAAGATACAAAACATACCAGACAGAGTTTTTTTATTCTGTCACCTGGGTCATGCCCTTGGGGTGCTTAGGGGTCAAAAATAAAATTCCATCTGTCCGACCGTTATGTTATCTCCTCCTAAACTATTGGACAAAATCCAACCAAATTTGGTGTGTGAGTTACTCACATGGATTGGCCCCGCCTCCTAGGGCCCTTGGGAGGGGTTACAGGTCAAATGGCATTAAATTGCAATAGCAAAGTCAATTTCAAAGGTATTTATACCAAACGTTTTTGTCTTCTTACAAATAAAAGAAATGAAACATATCGAATGGGATTTTCATTCTGACGCCTAGGTCATGGCCCAGGGGTGGGACTTTGGGGCGCCATGGGTGCCCAAATAGTCAAAATTTTATTTTTTCGACCATGGTCATGTATCATATCAAATTGACGATAATAATGAGTAGAGCAGAATGCAAGTAAATGTCACCCAAGGGCCAAACTGATGACCTTGCGGTGAGTTCATAACGTCAAATATCATTTAATTTTAGTTACAGAGTCAATGTCAAAGATTTGTATTCCAAATTTTGTGTGTGTTTTCACAAGTTAAAGATATAAAGCATGTCTAAAGGAATTTTCATTCTGTCATCTGGATAATGCCTCAGTGGCCGGACTTGGGGATGCTGGGGTCAAAACTTGAGCGTGGGGATTTGTGATGGCGCCCAATCGACTGTGCGTTCTAGTTGTTTTTTTCTCTCCTTATATGTCTCTTTCATCCAAGTTCACCTGCTAACGCTGTCTGAAAAAAAACGTATCTTAAGCCTGTAAAATGTTTTGAGTTGTTCAAGATTTGTGCCTCTTTAAAGGAAGGAAAAAAAGCCAAAAAAAAAGATAAGGTCTTGGGCCAGACTACTGTTTGGCACTGATTAATCTCCACTCGTCTTACGTGTACATCAAGTATTTCGACTAAATTTTTATTTGGGGATATACCTTACG
This sequence comes from Loripinus fragilis, assembly GCA_964019695.1. NCBI lineage: Eukaryota > Metazoa > Mollusca > Bivalvia > Lucinida > Lucinidae > Loripinus > Loripinus fragilis. The sequence goes on from CAXHUL010000290.1 coordinate 237,422, forward strand.
CCACTGTCATAAACGATTTGTGGAATAGTAGTAACTGTGGTATTTTCTTCGTATATTTCCAAAAGCGCTAAATATAAATATGAGCATGTGCTTCACGAAATTGTTGGTACACTTTATCCTCTGCTTAGTACTGGTTCAACCAAGGAAAAGCCCCGACATGACTGAAAAACTGTTGACGGGGTCGTAAGCATTCACACAAATAAAATCCCGATAATTCTGTAATAGTGTAAAAAGGCTGAGCCTTTGGTGAACCAGCCTGCGTAACGCCCTTTGCACGAAGTAGTATACCAATACCTCACCGGATATGCGGCAATCGTAAATGCTCTTAACCATCGACGAACGCGGATCAAAAATCGCTAGAAACAGTGTTTTCAATTCCCATTTGTCGCCAGTCTGGCGACAAATGGCAATCGAAAACTCTGTTTCTAACGATTTTTGATCTATCTTTGTCGATAGTATTAACGTTTTTTATTGCCGCTAGTCTGTAGTGAATACTCACTTGCGACGTAACTCCTTCAATGTCCTTGCATACGATAGGATAAGTTCCTTTTCAATCGTGTCTACAAAATCTTGCTGACGTTTTCTATTTTTAGCTTCTTCTGAAAGTCGTTTTGATGCTGTTTGCATAACGTCGTCAACGGCTTTTCGTTTGAGCACCTTGAGATGTTGTTTGGAAGAAGGCTGCTCGGCAATACTTCTTGAAGGAGACGATTTTAAGCCAAGAGGTAAAGCTGTAAATGAATTAAAAATCTCGTATACAACATGTAATAGAGCTCCAACAAAATGGTAGTTGTGTCTGGAGAAGGTTTAGATCAACCTTGGCATCCACTCAGCCTGATCAGTAGCCTGGGTCCATTTGTCAATAGTTTTGCCAATATTTTCTTATGGTAATATTCTATAAATTAAGATACTAAAATATTACACATCTAGTGGTAGAGCAAAAAACTGGCAAAAAGTCGCTTATTTAAGGCGGAACCCCTCCCCATCTGTAAAATGGAAAACGATTGCATTAATGATATGGCAAGAAGTTGAAGATTCTTGGATCGCCGGAATTACTTTTTCAAAGAGGGGCAATGGTGTTAAAATTTGGCAAAAACTTCATTTTTAGAAGTGAAACTGCGCATTTCTGGAATCCATTTGCAGCAACAGATACACGAAACCGGCAAAGAAAGACTGAAAAATGATCATTGAGTTTTATATAATCCTGACCTGACTTTATTATGGAGCCAAAGTCAGAAATGAAATGTCTCTATTTTTGGGTGAAAATCGGTGGTTTTTATAAATTTAAACACGAATTTTTGTAATCGGGCAGATAACGTTTTTAATATTTATAGTTTTTATTCATCTTGTTTTAAATTTGATGCTGCCTTATTCAACTTACATATATCCTGTCATGTTTACTTATAAAACCTGCCAAAATATTTTCTTTTTTTGCCTCGAAAATTGACATTTATATATTCAGGTATATTTTGGGAAATGCATGTTTTGCTGTTTCATAGATATGAGGGCAATGTCATATTATGAAAATGACGTACATATTGTAAACATATCAAATGGAAACAGCATTTATCATGTTCTGTGATATCATATCAAGTATTGACACACACTAAAAGAGGGCCAAATGACCCTGGATCGCTCAACTGAGTTTTTGTTTATAACCTTTAAACTATATGTATCTATTAAAAACTGACCATGCTCTGGTGAACCCTTGGTGGGCCATTTTTGTCCCCAGAGCTCTATTTGGAGCAAATTTAAATGTGGTCAATCCACTGTGTGATTTCAGGGGTCTAGACCTACCGGTTTCAAACCAGGGGATTTCGTATGTTTCAATTTATAAGTCAATGTAAAATTTGTGACATCCAGGATGAGGCCATTTTGACCACATAAGCAAATTTGCGCAAACTCGGTAGAGTACCACTAGGTGATGTTACATACAAAATATCAAAATTTTGGGGCATTTTGTTTTCTGGCAAGAATATTTTTTGATTTTTTCTCTAAATAACCTATTGATCGAGGAAAAATCTGGCAAATTATAAGTGGCTCAGTTGATGTGAAAACTCCCTATTTGTAAAATAGGATTGTGATATATCAATGGAAAGTTTTATAACTACATTATGAAACCACTGGAATTACTTTTCAAAACCGGGGCAGTGACTCTTTATTAGGCTTCGAAGAAAGGCACCCTCATTCAGCATCTAAAATGAGCAAAAGTTAGCTGGGTGAAAAAAATGCAAAAATGCAAATAATTTCAAAATTTGTAAGTATTAGGGGTGTATATCAAACCAAACAAGCTATGCATTAAAACCGTTAGGCCTATTTAAATGTAATACATAAGAACGCGGATCTGACAAAAGGGGCCTTAAGGAATCCAAGTATTTTTTTTTACGTAAGAGACATTTGAAAAATTCTTATAATAGCATAAAATTACATAACTTTATATTTCCATGAAAATGCTTGTTAAACTTTGATACCATCAAAATAACAAAAGTTTCTGATTATTATTTTTTAAAGTTTTCTATAAGGGTTGTTGCCATGTGAACATTCAGATCACAACACCTACAAGTGGGTCATTTTTAATGTCAATAATACGATCTAGAAGATATAAATTCATGTAACTTCATCTGCATTTTCATTATCACATGTATAAGACATGAGAAAACTTTATAGTTTATTAGATTCGTATGCTGGGCATGCAATAATCAACAAACGAATATAGACCAACACTCTGGCGTCATAATACGGTTAAGGCCATTATTGACGTCACATTCCAAACCTGATTACATATGTTGTTTCTAACATCCATATAATCACCAGTTTCGAAGATAAACACTTCAAATTTTTAGATAATGCTCTAAACATTTTATACTTTGCAGTTGTAGCATTAGCCTAATTTTGATTATCGCGACCATAGGGTACCTTTCATCATATCCAAGCCCATATATATGTAGAATGGAAGTACCTGATTGATCATTTTGACATCATTATTTAGTACCATGATTACATCTATTTTAATCTATTGTCTTCATTTTACACATATTGTCTGTGTGTACGATTTGAACGCATTCCAAATCAAGTATCGTCTTTTATCCATCATCTAATTAAAAATATAGGTTTTGCCTTTTGGTATTAGTAGCAGCATGGGGTTTGTGCATTAACAAATTGTCCTCCTAAATCTGTTTTAAAGAGTAACTATGTAAATGTTATAACAAGAACTTGCCATTTAACTTTATGCCTCGATGTTCATATTTGCCTATGGTGTGTATTACAAATTATCAATTTAATTTTTGAGTCAAAGGTCAAGGTCAAATTAAGACAAAATCGGTAATACGACTCATAACACGAACTCCTCTTTCATTTCTACGAGTGAGGGTGTTCATTTATGGCACAATGATTGTCTATGGGGCGTGGTTTCTATCACCGCTTTGCTCTTGGTGTCAAAAGACAAGGTCAAATATCTTTACAATCAGTTTATGGCTTGTTGTCCTTCATTGTTTGACCAAGGGTGTTCATACTTAGCACAATTATTGCTTATGGTGTGTAATTACAAAGTACGTTACATATCACCGATATTATGGCACTGGAGTCAAGGGTTGATTAGAATCTGTCTTACAGTGGCATGTTTTTGACAGAGGTGCTTCATATTTTGTAGAATAATTGCCAATATGACATATGAGCCTTAATTTTCAAAATAATTTTAAGCCGGCTGTATGGATTGTAAAGCAATATCTCTTACATGTTTTGTAGTAGATAGTTCATATTTTGCACACTGATTGTCTAAGGTTTTCTTTTGTCAATAATAGCTTCTGACTGCTGATATGACATTTGTAGCAAAGTTCAAGGTCAAACTGCTTAAATACATGTACCTGCATTTTAATATGTTCTTAAAAGGGTATCCTTCGGAAGCAAAGACTGCACAAAAGAACTAAATCCGCAAAGTGTACTAATCATAAATGTGTTTATGACTCTCCTAGGTTCTATGCGAGGCAGACCAAATAGTGGATTATGAATTCCCTGCATGGGGTAATAAAGGTCCTTAAAGGGTTTAGCTATTTTCTGATAAACCATTTAAATTAATCTTAGTGAACCTATATAGGCGGTAGGTCCCCACTTGGAGCCCCTTAGTCCGGTGAGATATTGAAATACACTTAGACAATTAATCTGCTAATGACCACTCATAAACCAAAATGTAGACCTTTGAACTCTGCGTATACGGCATGTAATGCATTCTGTTTTGGAAGAGATGTAGAAATGATCATATTTGGGACACTGGCGGTCTATGGTTTTATGATGGCACAACTTCCTCCTAAATTACTGGCTATTTTTTAACTAAACTTTGCAGGAATGATTCTTGTATGACCCTCTTAAATAAGTGTTCAAATAGTTTGGTCCATTGCATATCTAGGTCACATGGGCTAAAATAGATTTTCAAATGAAAATCTTCTTGTTTGAAACCACAATGCCTAGAGTCTTTAATATTTGGTATGTAGCTAAACCTAGTAGACATCCACCAAGTTTGTTCAAATTATAGCACTGCGTTTTAAATGGTACATTCCTGGAGGTGGCATATTTTATATAGGCATGTGATCACCTGCTGGGAAAGGGCTGATCTCTTGGCTCTTGTGTGTGGTATTTTCTTGTATTTCGTCACTTTCCCATATGGTGTCTCGGGTCGGTTGTGGTACTTGATTGTATCCATTTCTGTTTTTTGTCCTCTGCTTTACTTTTATATTGGGAAAACAAACAAAATCTTCTTGTCTGAAACAACAATGCCTAGTACCTTGATATTTGGTATACAGCATCACCTAGTACGCCTCTACCCATTTTCTTCAATTTGGGGCACAGGGACTATTAAGTGGATCCGCCTGCGAGCTCACACATTCACAATAGGAATCTATAGGAAAATTCTTCTTGTCTGACACCACAAGGTATAGAGCATTGACATGTGTTATGTAACATCACCTAGTATACCTCTACTAAGTTTGTTCACATAAAGGCTCTTGTGCCAAAACCGGCCCCACCCTGGGGTCACATACTTTTCATAGGTTTATATATGGAACACTTAAAATAGTCTAGTCTGAAACCACAGAACCTAGAGTCTGTATTTGGCATGTAGCATCATCTAGTAAACTTACTAAGTTTGTTGAAAATTATGGCCCTTTGTCCGAAAATGAGGCCGTCTCGGGGATCAAGGTTATATATTTAGCTTATATAGAGAACATATTAAAACACATTCTTGTCAGATACTAAAAGGCTTGCTATTTGATATGTAGCATCACCAAGTGGTACTCTACCAAGTTTGTTCAAATTATGGTTCTGTGGTCAAAATGGCATCGTCCTGGAGGTCATAGAGTTTATGAGGCTGTTATTGTCCTCTTGACTCTTCCTCTCGGTGCCGTGGGTTTGTATACATTTTGTGAGTGTGGCGCTTCCTGGTCATACATTATTTCTTACATTGACTTACATATAGTGAAAACATAAAAAAAATCTTTTTGTCTGAAACCTCCAGGCCTAGAGCCCTGATATTTGGTATGTAGCATCATCTGGTAGACAACATTTAAATGTGTTCCAATTATGACTCTTTGACCGAAAATGGACCACAAGGCAGGTCATCAGGAGCGTGGCCAGTTTCCAATAGATGCCTATAGATAAGACGTTTAAAACAAAACTCAGGTGAGCGATCCAGGGTCACTTGGTCCTCTTTTTATTATTTCATTACTTGATATGATATCATAGTACATGATAAATGCTGTTTCCATTTGAAATGTTTACTATATGCACGTCATTTCCTTGATATTGCAATGTCCAGATATACAAGTAATAGCAATACATGCATTTCACAAAATATACCCGAATATCAAAACGCCGGATTTTGAGGCCAAAACGAAAATATTTAGGTGGGTTTTTTAAGTATTCACGACAGATATATAGGTAAGTTGAATAATTCAGCATCAAATTTGAAACAAGTTAAATAACAACTCTAAATTTTAAAACTTTATCAGCCAGATTACAAAAATTCGTGTTTAAATTTATAAAAACCACCGATTTTTACCCAAAAATCAAGACATTAAAATTCCGGTTTTGACACCATAATAAAATCCGAGTCGACTTATATAAGACTCAATAATCATTTTTCAGTCATTCTTAGCTGGTGTCATGTATCTGTTGCTGCAAATGGATTTCAGAAATTCGCAATTTCACTTCTAAGAACGAAGTTTTTGCCAAATTTTAACACCACTGCCCCTTTTTACAAAAGTAATTCCGGCGATCCATGAAACTTCAACATCTTGTCACATCATTCATACAATCATTTTCCATTTTACTGATGGGGAGGGGTTATCGGTCAATTTTCGCTAGTTTTTGCTCTACCATAGGGTATCGGCAGTCCCGTTATTAATTTCGGCACATATTTTGACCAAGAAACGGATAAATAAAAAGAAAATAATCAATAAATGTTCACACTGGAACCCAGGCTACCTGATCAGCGTCTTTGTTGTACACTTGGGTTAAACTTTGAGCAATGAGTGTTCTTTGATGAAACAGTACTCACATTTAGATTGTTCTTGTTTGTGGTTTACGATTGTGACATTGCCTGGTTAAACACACTCGTTTTTTTTATAAAATAGTAATTGATTGCTCTGATTTTATGTACATTGTAAATTCAATGCGTTTCTCTTTAAAACATGTCTGCTATGAATATTCAAACATCCCATCCTCATTCATTAAATAAATCATACATATATGTTGACCCATAAAGTGCCACATATAATTTGCAGCAGGCGACACTTTCAAGTTTTGCTTAATTTAAAAAAAAAACAAATATGGCAAGATGTTTCATGAGAATTGTCTACTGGCAGACAATTCTCATAATATATCATACCTTATTTTTTTCGACAGTTGGGCAAGTTGTCGCAAAATGTGTCGTCTGCTGCAGTCGTGATTGACGCTTCGATGGTTAATGATCGTAACTCTGGCTTGTTTTATGTTGTATCCTGAGATGAATAAAATAGTATGTGTTTTATTATCGACTCTGGCAATGGCAATAACTCTTTTAAACTTACTAAGCTGAAATATGGAAAATACGAGGTGTGTTCAAATATGCATAACTTTCTTCGAGAAAATGCAATACGTCTCTAGAAGGAACTATTTGCGGCCTTTAAACTGCTACCAGACATAAAGAAAAATACAAATATATTTCTCGGGCTATAGCCCTTTATATGATCTCTCCCAATGTATCGAGCATATCGACAGGTGTATAATTCTTTGATAAACAAGTGGAATTTCTTGATTTTCTTAAATAATTTATCCCCATGTTCTTATAAAAAAAATGCTGACAAAGTTTCGAAAATCTGACACGTTTTAGTTATATTACATCAAATCTTGTTCACTAAATTCTTCTGATGTTTGCAAATACATTGTTAACAAAATACCACATTGCAGGCCTCAGTTAAAAGCATTCCTAACACAATTCATGATACATTATTTTAACTGGTTATAACTGGAAAATAATATGATATGTTGATCTCTGATACTGAGGTGTAGCTACGAATTATTAATTGTAAGTGGATAATTTTTAAACGCTGAAAATCCGTTTTGGAAGTGCCTTAAGTGAAAGGGTAACTTAGTTTATATTTGATTTTGTTTTCATGACATAGCGTCTTTGTTCTAAACTTGAACATGACCTTAAAGTTTCACTACTATAGGCATTATTTAGAATAAACATACTCACTTGCTTTAGAGGACTAGACAAAATGAACATGTTTTAATTAATGTAAACTCGTCACTAAGAAACAGAAGTATCCTTTGATTATTAAAATTAATTTAATTAAAAGTGTAAATAAAGGACACCGCATTCTGAAAACCCCTTATATGGCATATTTATCATATTCTCAGAAAAATGCATTAAATAAATTACAGCGATGTTCATCATTACGTCATTAGCAGATTACTCAAAATGATGGTTATTCTTAAATTAATGACGGAACAAACATGTGACATTGTCTGCTTACTCAAAATGCAAACAGGACTATAAAACGTTTTTTTAGCTAGCAGTTGCGAGACTGTTATTATAAAGCTATTTGGCCATTGTATCGCCACGTGGTTTGCAATGTCCTGGTCTCGTGTAAAGCCTACGGAGATAGTACCGGTTGGGGTGTGGCTAGACAGTGACCCAAAAGCCGATTCATACAAAAGTTTGTATCTAAAATTTGATGTCTGTTCGACTTTAATACTTTATATATTTCCATTCTTAGGTCAGAGTGTGTACTGAATTGCTAATTATATCATAATGTATGATTTAAATTATATTGATTCCTCTAGTCCAAACACTGGGTAAATACTTAGATTTGCTTCTTACCTTAGCACATTTACAAAAAACAACAACATTGCATTACATCCGGCTGATTACTTACATTTTCTGCTTTCTTGTTTAAAACCATTTAATTTGCATAGGTATGTTAACGCAATGAGGATAGGGTTGTTTTAAAGCTCATTACTGAGGAGTTATGGAAGATAAAAAAAAATAAACGTTGTTTTTCCTAAAGGCAAATAATGGTATTAACCACTGCATGTAAAAAAACGTAGAGTATGACACAGAAAACAATAAAAGTAAATAATTTGAGCAACCATAACAATACTTAGGGGGTAATGAAAAATATAGGCAAAAAAAAGAGCATAACGAAAAAAGAACTTACCTTGGAACAGGAATATTACAATGGTAAATAGAAATTCCATAATTAGAATAGACGTTCCGAATACGTTTATAGCAACTTCAACCTAAACATACCGCATATGCAGTTTAGAGGAACAAAATATTGGCGTAAAATTGTTTCTTAGTCATCATTTGGGTGCCACAACATATGTTGGTTGCGAAATAGGAAAGTGTTTTTTTAATAACGCACTTTTATTTAAAGGTCTGAAAATTATTACCAGTTACTTGTATATTGACATACATCACACGCAAGTCATGAGGTCTTACTAGAATTATTATCCAATGTTATATGTTAATGTAGTGTACAAACAAAAAAACGTATGTCAAAGAAGTTTTAACTCTTTACCTACTAGTGTCATCTGCTGATAACTTTTGCAAACAGTTTGGACCCAGATCAGGCCCGACAAAACGTCGGGCCTGCCCTGGATCCAATCTGTTTGACACTGATGGTATTCCTGAAAAAAGTTGATCTTGAAAAAAATCAGCAGACGACAAAAAACATGAAAAAAAATTCACAGTATGCAAAGAGATAATGGTTGTACAAATATAATGCTTGATTCAGCTCATATAAAAATGACAGTTATCACATAAGCCCAGAGGCGTTCATTGATAACAAGTATGCGCATGTATCAAGTTGGACTAAATAGCTAGTACATGTAGTTGTTCGAAAACACTTACAATCACATGCTTCATTTTTGCAAGCCGTATGATATTACTTTACCATTCTAAATTTCAACCAGTCAGAAATAGACTGAAAATTGCTTATAAGAGCACCTGCTAGAGTATGAAAATTTCATTGGTTAATTACCAGACTGTCCATACAAGTTCATTCTGGGTAACAACACTCACTTGAAAATAAATTCAAAATCTAGGGATATAGCCCAAACCAGCCAAAATATTTCTGCAATTTTCTTTTCAGAAAAATGTCAATGAAAGTAGACTTCTATATTAAGACAAATCAATTCATTGCAGGTCACTGTTGAAAAACATAATTAAGTCATGAAAAGTCATCATTTTCAGTAAAACTTTCTTACCCCTATGTGTAATCCAATTTATTCATATCAGTAGTTAAAATGTTGTCTGCAAAGAATAGCAAGGCTTATGATAAATTTAAAGCGGCTTTTCTTGTGATTTTTAAAGGATAATTTATCAATTGCGCCAAAGTAGTGATTTTTTATTAGTGCCCTTTATTATTTTAAAACTCCTTGCAATAATAAAACTATGGGACTGTTTGCATTGTAAGAGTATCAATTATACTTTCCGAAGTCGGGTGACCCTGTGTAACAAACAACAGTACATATAAAACACATTCCACAATTGAAATGCAGATGGATATCGTTTTTGAAGATATTTCTTGTTGTTTATGCAAACACCGGGTTGGTCTTATCCTTGCTACGCCTCGCATTTTATCGCTTTTTTGCAACGAGTTTAAAAAATTCAATAAAACATGAGCGAAGGATTAACTACTACTGTAGATTAAGTGGGCGCAGGTTCGAAAGCATGATAGACTGAAAAAAAAAACATGTTTTCAAATGAGCTGGTGCATAAGGCAGATCCTTTCTTAGATTTCACTCTAAAGTTGATAAAACACTAATTAAATTGTATCAGGTATTGCTACGCCTTAGTTAAATGTGCCTTAAACATCAGTCCTAATGGCATTTCAGATCAGATATACTTGTATCGTTACTTCGCCCGTACCCTAAAGGCCTGAGACGGTAAGCAGAAAAAGTTGTAAAATGAAGATTTAATGACCGTCACTGATAAGTGGCAGGGTATTACAATGAACGTTACACCCTGCATAATTTGGGCGGAAACTGTCGCGTGCTAATCTGAACCCTTTAGAGACAGATCCAGACGACTTTCTGCAGAGATGTTTTGATAGGAATGTAACTCGGGTCCTTCATTGCGCTCCAGAATTCAAGTAGCAATCAAAACTTTGGAACCATCTTGACTACCCATGCCAAAGAAGGGATCTACTACTGTTCCTTCAGCTGGAAATGTTATAAACGTTATCTTTTGGGGTTCTGGTGGTATCTTTGTGAAAGGCAATCTCCTTAAAAGACAAATAGTATGCATCATTTCTCAAGCACCCAGAGAAACGTATTAAGCTCAAATGCATGGAAACTCAATAGAAGGTGTGTTGATGTTCAAGATCATTGTGTATAGACACCTAATCGGACCGTGTTGAGAAAGAAAATACATAATGCTTACCAAAAAGTCATTTTCATTTAAATATCAAACGATGAGATAGACTTCAGAGTCAATCATGATGACCCTGACGTAAAACTTTCATCGGTGGGTTGGAGTCTGATGGTTTTCTTTGGCTGCTCCTATCGTGGCTGAACTGATGATTTTCTTTAGCTCTGAGTGTCTGATGTTTATTGTTTGTTGTTAATCCCACATGGGCAGCTCTAGAGGAAAGGGGGCAGGGGCTCAGGATCCCCCAGAAAATCACGAGGCTATATGTTTCCTTAGAAATACTGGTACGGACCCCTCTCGAGAAGCAATTGGACCCATTGGGTCCAATTGCTTCTCCAGGGAGGTTCTTACTGCCCTCTGTGAAGCACGTTGATGACTAAAACCCTTTTTCTGGATGCGCCTATGTACCTGTGTGTGTGTGTGTGTGTGTGTGTGTGTGTGTGTGTGTTGCTTTTGTGACATGGTTCTTTATGTCCTTTCTAGTTATGCAATCATCTCGCTGAGAAAAAGAGGGCTTGTTGCTATATTTTAATTGTGTTGTCGATTTGTGTGTGTGTGCCTTCGTATGTCTGTGTTCTTATTTCATTCCTAGTGGTACCATGGGTTAGTCTGTGATATGTGATTGTAGCATTTTTTGATCATACTCACTTGTTTTGTTGTTGTTGTTGTTGTTGTTGTTGTTCGTTCAATGTAACTATTCCCTAAAAGTGACAGTACTTCACTACAGCTGGTGACAGGCACTGTGTGACGGCGATTGAGCGTTCCTTGCCTTTAACTATAGTGTATATTTCATTTTCTGGTCCTTTGGAATCATGTATTCCATTGTAGAATTTTGAAACCATTATAGGGTCACGGATGAGGCTGGCGCAGTAAATTTGCACACTCTCTACTTTCATTTTTTTGTGTATTCTTTGCTTCAAAAGGATTACCTTTTTTGAACATTTTATGAAATATTACGTAGTACGAGGGACGTTTTTTATGTTCGTAGAAAGGTAGATTTAATGAAAACGGCGAAAGTAAATGTATACATAATGCATATATTTGGAAAGATTGAGCTTTTATCTATACATGCAACCTAAAATTATTTCAAAATGCATTACTTTAATGACTTCAAAGAGGCAAAGACATACCAATATATCGCACACTGGAAATATGGTAGAAATATGACACTTATGGACTTAGTCTCTGACAGAGCGTTAGAAACAATTGCATGAAAATGTGTCCATAGCCATACAAAGCTTCTGAAAATATGGCTGCAGATCAAGGACACAACGTGCTACAATATCATATAAACATTATAGCAAATACGCAGCAATTATTGGATAAAGAATATTTGTTTGGAACCTCAGCAAATTGAACAGTAGGCATATACACTTTTATTGTAAAAATTTGACACAAGTAGAAGTTGGATACGGGCTTTTGAATGTGGCTTAATATGTTAGTTGTAAAGTAGTATCATAATATTTCTTGTTTATACGGTAGATGGAAGTGTTATGGTAACTTCCATCCCAAAACAAAGTTAATACTTTTTTTATTAGAAATGAACTGCAAAATAAATAGCCTAGGGGGGTGCTAAAATCCCTTATTTTGTATATAAATGACGTCATGGAGCGTTACTATATTTAGAAAATACATTAAAACTGTTTTTGTGTCTCTTAACAGGTTCTGTTATAACTGCAATAAGAAAATTATGCAGATCCGATTGTTATTGTGTTTTCTACGCTGGGTTGATTTACCCCACCCACTTTTTATAACATGGGGGTATGCCAGTACCGGAAGTTGCCAGTTACTTGCTTAAATCGATATATCATTATAACTGCTGACGAATGATTAAGTATATCATGTGCTCTGCAAAACCAGAAGAAATTTTTAAAATTTGTTCAAAATCGTAATTTTAACAGATATAATAACTAGCACTTGACTGTGATTATTTTGGTATGTTGATGGGTGTTTAAAAAATGTTCTAGAAGAGCAAACGGCATGCTAATAGTTTTGCTGCACTTGTCTACGATTAGCGTATGAATAATTAATTTTGATGGTGCAAAGAAAAATCGGCTTGAAAAATGCTTATATCACCATAGCGAATTGAACTTAACATCGTCTAATTTCCTAATGGCTGCGTGGTTAAAATGACACGGATTTCGGCCAGTGTCCTTTTTACGCCCTATTCAAAGCTATATATCTTGACCGAACTAAGCGCTAATGATGTGAAATTTATATCAATTGATAGACAGGAGCTAGACCTTTCAAAAGATATACAGTTATGGTACCGTAAATTCTATATTTGTAGAGATACAGCCCGATTCTACGAACATAAAAAATGACCCTCGTAGTGTCTCGAGTCATTTTAAATAGTCTCAAAACCGCTGCCTATTGAAGACATAGGAACTTGACTGTTTTGTCTGAATTGATCATTTACGTCCAATCAACAATCTCTCAGTTAAACAGGGACGGGTCTTCCTGTGTTGAACCAGTACTAAGCTAGGATAAATGTGTCTTGCTCAAGGACCACGACGCAGTGACACCGGTGAGGCTCGAACCCGCGGCCCCTCGGTCTCGAGTTAAGCACTATACCAATGAGCCACTGCGCTCCCTAAACTTGACTGTACATACATGTACATGTATATTTGTTGGATTATTTTCGAGTTTTGGGAAATAATTCTATCGTGACCTCAACAAATGTACATCCAGAATATTTTGCTCTAAATTGATTTAAGACTAATTATCGCTTAATGCAGGTCAAAAGTATTGAAGAATGCTCTATTAAGCTACTATTTGTCATTAAGATCTTTGTTTAATCTATTGTTTGAGTGGCCGTATTTTCACAGTTTTTACTGTACAGAGGATAACTTTATTCAAATACTGACAGCCAGTGCTGCCACTGAATAATTACATTGATATAAGCCTCTGGTCTCGCAACATTCACTCAAATCATTTACTATTAGAAAAGGACCTCGGACAGTCTTAATGAAGGATTGCCCATAAAAATGGCCAGAGAAAAGTTTCAAAGAAAATGATATTTTTTCTATGAAAAATAGAGTAGGTTCAACCCTCGACTTATCCACAAAAGCCGTTTTCTCATGGGACAAGTACCGATTGAAAAATATGGGTTGAAAACTCCGTTTTTGCTATTCAACATATAGAAAATAGAAAAAGTTTTACTGAGGTGCTTTCCCCCCCGTGACCAAACTATTCCTTTTGCATACAGTTGTAGTTTTACATTTCACACATCATATAAAAACGGCATGTTTGGTCATGGGGGGGAACGCTGTCAAAATGCTCAAAAACACTTTATTAAAAAAACTTATTAGAAACTTATTTTGTAAAAACCTGTAGGTAAATATCAATTTGCAATGGCATATATCAGGGCTTTAGTTATGAGTGCTTACAAATAAATTAATTGTCTCATTTCTCAACCAAAACATTATGTTGTGGGTACTCAAAAGAGCCGTTGCAATGAGACGGTTCTTTTAAGCACCAAAATTATAGGTTAAATCTGATGTTTAAGAAAATATTACGATTTTACGCTAAAAAACTGTGTTTATCTAGACTATGATATATACAGTATACAGATAGGATACACCTCAGTGCACATAAGTCGAACTGGTTGAACTTAAACATTACAGGTAATAGTCAAAAGTAATTGACAGCACACTTCTTTAGACGAAACAATGAAATCTTCTCAACCCGAATTTTATGCAAACGCATCACTTTCGTCTCATTTTTTATGCGCAAACATTATATTAACATGTATTTAGGTGAATACTCGACGAAACTTTGACTTTTTGTGAAATAAAATTTGGTCACAAAAAATACCCCCACCCCCTAAACCCTAAAGTCCTGGCCTAATTATGCAATATTTTCAAAATATTTTTATTTTGATAGATGCACTAAATGTAAGGGTTTGATTTAAGCACAAAACTATAGTCGTCAATTAAGCATTATGCTAACCACAGGCTGTCAAAATTTGGGCAGATTGAATAGGAAACTGTCCGAGGTCCTTATAGAAATCGATTCTTACTTGCAGTACATCACTATTGGTGATTTGAAAATGCACGCATGGCTTGAGTTTCGAGCATGTAATTAATCTACACTTACGGCCATTTACAGGGTGTCCCGGAACACTCGGTCCTTTTAAAAGAAATATTGCAATGTCTTAAATATTCATATTATGGCAATGATTGTAAACATGTTCATCACTAGACGTCGCGTCTGGGAGTGATACCTGTATAACGCCATGCAATGAAATCGATAACCCACTAGTGGTTTACAGATGTAGTAATGTAACGTTTTGACGTCCATTATAAAGTTGCGAAAAAGATGAAAAAATATTTACGTTTTGACACCAACAATGCGAATTTTAAGTTATGTTTATGACTTGTGATAAATGTAATCTAACATTCGTGCTCCTGTATTATTGAAGGAGATTTCCTGTTAAGATGCTTCAATATTTTTCGTATAAAAGTATGTTCCCACCTTGACACAGCCTCACATTAACGTATAATGTGTAAATATATTACCGATGTTTACCTTTTAAAAAAGGAGGGGAAACATACTTTTATACGAAAAAAAATAAGCATCCCCGTTTGTTTATTCAACTGCATTTTGCACGCTTAAATCGTGCGCAAGAATACTGATCGGACAGATGGTCACAGATAAAACCAGATATTGTTTGATGGTAAAGCACAGTTGTGGAATCAATCAAAAACATGATTTTAGCCCTTCAAACTGATAAAGTATCAAAATACAATTTCCGCAGTAGTTATTATAAACCGTATTCACCCCCCCTTTCCCTCGGTTTGAACATCAATAAATATGTTTTTGAATAATTTATGTGTATGTCCATTTATTGTCATGAAAATTATTGCAAAACTCACAGTTTGAAAATGTAACTTTTTGAAAGATTTTACGCCTTTACAGGACATCTTTATTGTTTGTTTGATTTTATTCTTTACGTCCCATCAACAATCTTTCAGTTAAACAGGGACGGGTCTTCCTGGGTTGAGCCAGTACTAAGCTAGGATAAGTGTGTCTTGCTCAAGGACTACATCACAGTGACGCCGGTGAGGCTCAAACCCGCGACCCTTCGGTCTCAAGTCAAGCACGCTACCACTGAGCCTATGCGCTCCCAATCAACTCCTTTATCAAACGCGTTGCATAAAAAAAATAAAATGCTCGGCAAGCCTCGCATTTGATCTTTTTTCCACAACTCGTTTGATAAATTTAATAAAACATAAGCACCATGTGAGATCCCTTATTAACTTCTTAGAATTGCTCTTTTAGATGGTTCATGGTTTTCGCTGGTCAATTGTAATACGTACAGAGTTGTTGCCACTGATTCTTAAAACCAATTTTCCCCATTCTCCAAATTTATCAGGATGTATTAATTTTTTTCTAGGAGTAACATTTTGAACATTTGAGCAACGACATGTAATTTTCAGCAATGTGGCACTTTGACAAGTGTTGACTCAGACGAGTCTGTTCAGCCTATTTTAAGCTTAGAAACTTCAAAAGATGTTCGGTCAGTAGCTTAACGGTCATAGAATATAGGGATCATACATGTTTTTTCATGCATTAACATTTGCCGGGTCCCGAGGAAGCTCTTTGAACACGAGGCCGTAAGGCCGAGTGTTCAAACATCGCCCGAGGGACCCGGCAAGTGTTAATGTAGTGAAACAAACATGTGTGATCGTTATTCTTGCATGTTTAACCTGATTTCAGCATAAACCGCGCTGAAAACGTTGCTTAAACATTAAATATCCCTTTTCTTACACTTGATTTCTCAAAACAAAATGGCGTCAGCGTCAACTTTCGAACGTCATTACTTCGCCACAACGTCATATATACGCGTGCAACGTTTTCTCGGGACCCGGCAAATGTTAATGCACGAAAAACATGTGTGATCCCTATAATCGACTAGCAAAGGCTCTGATTTGACTGCGCTTATGCTCTGGCTGATTTGAACCTTTGCTGGTCGCACATACCACATTGTTGGAAATTATATAAGCTACTATTTGATGTTCTAGATTGTGCAAACAGTATTTTTGTCTGATATTATGCCTACAGAAATGACTAGATATGTTTCTAAAAAAAAATAACTCTTAATAAATAGACATGAATGTGGGTCACCTGTACATATATACTTTGGAATGAGAATACCTCTCAATAGGTAAGTCTTTTGATGAACATAATCATTAGAAGTAAGAAAGACGGCAAGATCAGGAAACGATAAAATCAAGTACCACACCTGACCCAGGATACCACATGGAAAGTATCAAAAATACAATAAACATCGCCAACAAGAGCCAAGGGGCCAGCCCTTTCTCAGCAGGTGACCACAAGGCAGCAATGAACAGACGGGAAAGCATGATAAACACAAGACACAGAAACACAAATGATCCAAAAAAAGAAGTACCGCCAAAGATGAGTCATCGAAAATGGAAGGAGTCATTTTTTTAAGCTCGCTTGATGTTTACATGGAGCATCTTACATGCGTGATCATGTTTTATTAAAGTTATTAAACTAGCTAAGAAAAAGATAAAAATGCAAGGTTAACCTAGCATTTTGTTTGCTTTATGCAGCCAGTTTAATAAATTCAGCAATGGAGGATTATGAATTAAATATATTTATCATCATATGACACTAAAAGTACTTCACAATCGCGTATCTTGGCCTGAAAACGCTACGGTTTGGTCATACTACATATATAAAAAAAATTTGTGGATTCAAAAGTAGCCAACGGTGTTTCTTATAGTATTCCAGAAATAAATATATTATTTGTAAGAAATTATATGTTCAATTTAGATATACTTAAATCAACAGGTCTGGATGACATTGCTCAATGGATATATTAAAAAATTCTTTGGACATAATATATGCCCAAGTATTACATTTCTTATCTATAAAAGTTTGTCACTCGGTATTTTTCAAATTGTTTGGAAAAAACGCAAATTTATATTAAACCCATTCACAAAACTGGACCAACAGAAAATGTGAATAACTACAGACCAATTTCGATATTAGCAACTGTTTCAAAAATTATGGAAAATGGGTCCATTTGAAGTACAAGAACTATCTTATTGACAATAAATTATTACATGAAAAGCAAAGCAGCGTCAGGGCTGGACACTGGACTGAATCAGCTTTAATCCTTTCGATTGACTCTTGGTTAGAAGCAATAAATGAAGGTAAATTTGTTAGTAGTGTAATGATTGATTTCCGAAAAGCTTTTGACCTTGTATTTCATGTTGTCGTTTTAAAGAAACTTGAAGTATAAAAATGTGGATAAAGTTCTTTATTTTGGTCTAAATCATACTTGTATACGCGAACACAGAACGTGTCCATTGAGCATTCAGAGTCTGATACTGAAAAAATAACTTGTGGTGTTCCGCAAGGGTCTATTCTTGGACCACTTTTGTTTTTAATATTGATTAATAATCTGCCTCTTAAGCTTCAAAATATTGTAGCGTAAACAAACTCGTATGCAGATATTACTACTATATATGATATACAATATGATAAGCAAGTATTGGAAAACACTCTTTAAAGATCTCTAGTACTGCTACTGCAATCGTGTAAAGAAAATGGAATGTTAATTAATACTGACAAAACTAAGGTCATGTTCATTACCAGTCGACAGAAAAGGTGTAATTTAAAAGATGGTTCACTCCACGTTAAGTGCAATAGTATAGAACTTAAACTTACTGAAGGTGATAAAATTATAGGGGCAAATATAGATGAAAATTTAATTCGGGACTCGCATTATAACCACATGGTTAAGAAGGTGTTCACACATGTATGGCTCTTGTCTCAAATTTATTCATATATATCAGTTGAAGACAGACTTTTGTTTTATAATGCGTATATTTGCCCTCATTTTGATTACTGTTCAGTCATTTGGGGCTCATTTTCATTCCAATACAGATAAAATAACTAAACTACAACAAAGGGCATGTAAGCTTATACTAAGAAATGAGTACTCTAATTTCGGAGAAGCTCAGGATCGCCTAAACATGTTGTCATTTTCTGAGAGTGTGTTTCTTCAGAAAGCAAAAGTAATGTAAAAAAGTAAGAGAGAGGGCAAAGATAGCACCTGAATATCTGACTGATTGATTCAAAATGAGAGATTCGAACAGTAACTCTTCTTTAAATTTACATTCAGTAAGTAATATAAATTTTCTGATACCCAAGCCTAAAATTAACTTGTTTTTAAAATAGTTTATCATACTCAGGTGCATTAGTTTGGAATAGCATTCCACTTGATATTAAACATTCTATGACTAAAGTTCTTTGTTCAAAACTATGCAACTTGCCTGAAAGGTAAATATGTTTAATGTGCATAGCCTACTAGAAGGCCATCTAGCATTAGCATATGTTTACTTACTTACATACTTGCTTCGTTATGCGCGTCATTACATAACTTGAACAAATTGCAAAATCTTCATATTTTTGAATACAGTACGCAGCTGTACACCTTTAAATGTGATCTTGTATGAGTATGAAGAACGTGAATTGATATAATAAAGATCTAACCGATTTCAATTCGGCTGCCTCTTCAACATTATAAGTTCATAATTGGGCCGCGACATTTGATCTCCAACATAGTGCTGCAGCAAAGCAGTAAAAAGTGAGCTAGTTTTCAAGATGTTGGTCCCCACAGGGTAACAAGCAGTAACATACATCAAATTAAAGCTAAGAGTCTCCCGAATTAAAAAAATGCATGATGCCACCTCGGTATGTCAGGGCGTCAACTATTACGAGTCATTAAAAAAGGGCACCCATACAAATAAATAACTTTACTAATAAAACTTAATTTAAACCTGAGATCAAAAACATTGCTTAAGTAGGTATAATATGAAAACAAAATGATACAGAAGGATGCTAGAAATACTTTGCATCATACATGGGATGCAAACAAGTCCAAATACACTGACGATGAAAGGTCATTAGGTACATTAGTCACGAAAACCCATGATTTTCTAGAATTCTTTTTGACAAAAGGTCCTCCTTATGTATAAACGTATTGAAAACAAGTTTAAATATTATCAATGACATCTGAGAAGCAAACAGTTCATAATTTCACTACCATTTATTGTGACAAAAAATTGTATGGCCCACCAAAAAGGGTATCCATACAAGAAATAAATTTACTGTTAAAAATTAACTTAAACCAATGATCAAAAGCAGTGCTGAAGTTGGCATAATAGGAACACTAAATGAGACATGAGGATGCTGAAAATATTATTAATCATGTGTAAGGTTCATATAGGTCCAAATACACCGATGGCAAAAGGTCTTTACGTACATTAGTCGCGAAAACCCATGATTTTGTAGAATATTTTCTGGCAAATGATCATTTTGGTATACATATATTGAATACAAGTTAAAATGTTGACAACTGAGATCTGGTAAGCAAAATGTGCATGATGCCTCTTCCATATGTAGGGTCAAAAATGTTTAGGGCCTTTCAAGGAAGGGTACCAATAAAATTAAATAACTTAACTGATAAAAACCCATTTAAACCAATTATCAAAACAGTTACTATGGTTCAAGTTTGTATAATATGAACGCTAAATGACAAAATAGGGTGCTAAAATATGTTCTGGATTATATGAGGTGCAAATAAATCCAAATACATTGATGGGGAAAGGTTATTAAGTACATTTTGTCACGAAAACTCATGATTTTGTAGACTTCTTTTAAGTTAGTTGATTTCTTAAAGTACATTTGTATTAAAAACAAGATAAAATGTTATCAAATGCCATTTGGAAAGCTCCTACTCAAAATAAAATCATCCGAAATGAATAGATGATACATTTACTGTTCATTCATTTAGTCAAATCTGCATCAGTTCTTATTAATATAATATGGTGGAATAGTTTTTGCCAAGGACATTGGCGGAAATGTTCCAAATTTTGCATAAAGTATATCAACTTGTGTCAGGCAAGTATTAAACTATTTCTTTTTTTGTTAAGAGATATCATATTTCAATGACCATGAAAGTTCATCAAGTCCATCATCTACAAAAACACATGGCATACATGTATATTATACTTTATGAATGTTGACAACTGAGATATAGTCAGCAAAATGTGCATGATGCCTCTTCCACATGTAGGGTCAAATATTAGGGCGACGATTTGGTACCAGTAAAATGCATTTAAGCCCCCCAGTGGCTTAGGCTGCTGTCCATTCTAAGGCGGTGGTTCTGTTGTTGTTGACTTTATGTTTATTGTTACTCCCATTGTGAGAGTCTGTAACTGTTCTATGTTTTGTTGTACGTTACTTTATGTCCATTCTAGCATTGCAATCACCTTGATGGGGAAGAGAGAGCTGGTTGCTTTACTTAATTTGTCATCCTGGTGCCTCGTGATGGTTGAGCGGCTCTTCCTCGCGGTGCCATGGGGTTGTCTGCGGTTTGTAATTGTGGTATTTCCTGATCATACTCACTTACTGTTATTTAGCCATGGACGGGATCTCTATATAAATAGAGAGTCCTTTGCCAAGGAATAAACGATATTTAATTATTTCTATGGAATGCATGATATATAGCTCAAAGTATGGGGCCAGCCTTAAAATTCTGTTGCTGTACCTAGTAGAGTAGGTATGGAGGAATGCTCTCCAGACTTGATTTTTCTATTAATGACAGCTAGACGGTGGTGGAGGGGCAGCTGTTTTTTCCAATAGATGAAACTAGATTTTCTAAAATAAAGTGAAAGCATTAATTTTGTAACCATAGAGAGTGGTTTTTTTAATAATTGCTATTAGGCCCTATACGAAATTTTACCTTCGGTTTTAACAAGCAAGAATATATCTGATCAACATTCATCAAAGTTTTAATAAAAAAACCCATCTAATTACCTAGGTAGAGAATTGCATACAAGATGTGTAGGTAGCCCTGGTATGATGTTGATTATCACTTGTGTTAGTGGGTTCGGGAAAATTTGATAAAAATGGTGCGGTCTGGTGCATTCTGAGTGTTCCAAAGTTAGTTATTATCGACCTAAAAATCAATATTTTTTGGATAATAAATCAACAACCCAAATTTTTTCTCCAAGATTAATCCAGATGCGCACTTTGGCACACAAATAAATACATTCACATTTTACAAAGGGGACCGGGGGGTCGGGGGGGGGGGGGTTGGGGTGGGGTAATAGCCATCAGAAGCCAAAGAAATGTAAAAAATGGAGGTTTTACTTGTTTTTACTTTTTTACAGCAAATATTACATACGGGATGCAAAGATATATCCTGTTATAATGTGGATTCAGATTCATGCCAGGGGATGAAGAATTTTTTTATTAAAAAGGTGCAATACGGCGCATTCTGAGTGTTCCCAAATACCTTTATTATCAACCTAAAAATCAACAATTTTAAGTCGAATTTTCCATGATAGTAAAAATTATTTGCCATTTCAGTCATCAATACAATCCAGATTAGCATGTTAGCAGAAAAGTAAATACATTTAGATATCCAAGGGGGGTCTGCCGAAGAAATTTTTTGAAAAAATCAAACAAAGTGAAGTCTTTTCCTTTAAGGTGAGATTTTTTTTTTACTTTTTTGCAGGGCTCCCAAAATCCCCCAAACTATGAACTTGCTCCCCAAATCCAGATCCCCAAAACCCCTGGGGGCCCAGATCTGACACAGATTTTACTAAATGAATGAACCGTAAATGTATCATCTACTCATTTGGGATGATTCAATTTTGAGTAGGAGCTTCCAAATGGCATTTGATAACACGCAACTTGTTTTTAATTCATATGTACTTACAGAAATCATTTGACTTGAAAGAAGTCTACAAAATCATGAGTTTTCGTGACAAAATGTACTTAATAACCTTTCCCCATCAATGTATTTGGATTTATTTGCACCTCATATAATACAGAAAATATTTTAGCACCCTTTTTTGTCATTTAGCGTTCATATTATACATACTTGAACCATAGTTTTGATCATTGGTTTAAATGGTTTTTATCAGTTAAGGTATTTAATTTTTATGGGTACCCTTCCTTGAAAGGCCGTAAACATTTTTGACCCTACATATGGAAGAGGCATCATGCACATTTTGCTTACCAGATGTCAGTTGTCAGCATTTTAACGTGTATTCAATATATTTATACCAAAAGAGGTCATTTGCCAGAAAATATTCTACAAAATCATGGGTTTTCGCGACTAATGTACTTAATGACCTATCGCCATTGGTGTATTTGGCCCTATATGTACCTTACACATGAATAATACTATTTTCAGCATCCTCATGTATCATGTAGTGTTCACTTTATGCCAACTTCAGCACTGCTTTTGATCATTGGTTTAATTTGATTTTTATCAGTAAATTTATTACTTGTATGGATACCCTTTTTGGTGGGCCATACAATTTTTCGCTCCAATAAATGGAAGTGAAATTATGCACTGTTTGCTTCCCAGATGTAATTGATAATATTTAAACTTGTTTGTAATACATTTATACATAAGGAGGACCTTTTGTCAAAAAGAATACAAAAAACCATGGGTTTTTGTGACTAATGTACCTAATGACCTTTCACCGTCAGTGTATTTGGACTTGTTTGCATCTCATGTATGATGCAAAGTATTTCTAGCATCCTTCTGTATCATTTTGTGTTCATATTATACCAACTTTAGCAATGTTTTTTTATCTCAGGTTTAAATTAAGTTTTATTAGTAAAGTTATTTATTTGTATGAGTGCCCTTTTTTAATGACTCGTAAAAGTTTACGCCCCGACATACCGAGGTGGCATCATGCATTTTTTGATTCGAGAGACTCTTAGCTTTAATTTGATATATGTTGCTGATTGTTACCTTGTGGGGACCGGTATGTGTCACAATATGGTGGGTCTGCTGCAGCACTAACAATGTGGCATTTTGACATGAATAAACTCAGACGAGCCTATGTATCCTCCTGTTAAGCTTAGAAACTTCAAATGATGTTCGGCCAGTAGCTAAACAGCTATCATAGAATATTCAAGTGACAAGTAAATGCTCTGATCAGACTGCGCATATGCGCAGGCTGATCTGAGGCTTTGCTGTCGCACATACCACATTGTTGGAAATCTCATATCGCGGCTAAATTATCATTGTTTATTATTATTTCTTCTGTGAAAATGAAATGTTCCCAAAACTTATTTAAATATTTTTCTATTCCATTGCGTCTAGATCGTGACAAAACATCCTAATCAGATAATACACTGGTATAATATCAATTTCTAAATTTTAATTTTATCCTTGAATTATGAGATTAATTGTTCCATGCGCAGAATCTTTCAAGCTTAATTATACTTGAATTAGATACAGGCAAGTGCCAGATAAAACAAAGTGATATGTGCACCCTACAAATATTCCGATCAGGCTCCACCCAGTCTGATCAGAGTATTTGCTTTACGCATGAATAAAAGACGAGTCTTTATCTCTCAAATGAGTTCAGAGTGAAGAATCAGATCTGATTGCGTTAATATCCACGCTAGTCTAAATCTTCGCAAAGCGTACAGCTCATTGTGGTTTTGTAATGTACAGGCTGCTTATGTATCATTATTACATGGCGCCTTTAATCTTTAAACCTTGATTTGACGTCGCAGAACACTATATTATGATGAATAAACGAGACATGTTCTTGATCATATTTATAAATATTTTTTCTACTTAATTCCATTATGTTCTCTGATAACAGAATAAAATTAAACCAAAGTATTTACCAGTAGCAGATTAAATCCAGAGATATAACCAAAAGATAAACTCTAAATGTAGCTTAAAAGACTGTCATTTCCATGCAAAAAAAATATTGCTAGTTTGATCAAAATCAATTAAACAAGAAATGTCACAGTAACGTGACGAATGCCCCCAAAGGAATGGGTCTAGCACACGACACATTTGAGGAAAATTAGCTGTAATATAGGAGATATGCTCCAGACACGAAAAACCTAGAAATGAGGCCAGAAGTCAATGTCAAGGTCAAAGTGACCCAAAATGGTATGCACCACTCCGCCATCCCAAGATGAATCAACACACCAAATCTGTGATTCCTACATCAAATATTATAGGAGATGTGCTCCAGACACGATTATTCAAGAAACTAGGCCATAGGTCAAGATCACACTGACCTAAAATGCTATGCGACAAATCAGCATCCAACGATGTATCTATACAGCAATTTGGGATTCCTCACTCAAATAATATATGAGATATGCTCCTGACATAACTATTCTAGAAATTAGGTCAAGGTCACAAAACTGATATATGACACTCTGCCATCCCAATGTGCAACAACACGCCAAATTGGGGATTCCTAGCTCAAATTATATAGAAAAAAATGCTCCACACATGAATACTGTAAAATTATGTCAGAGGTCAAGGTCACAGTGACCCAAAAATGGTATGCGACACTTGGCCATCCCATGATGCATCCACACACCAACTTTGGAATTCCTACCTCAAAGAATATAGAAGTTATGCCGATTCTAAAATGTAGGTCTGAGGTCAAAGTCACAGTGACCGGAAAATGATATGGGACAATCCGCTTTTCCAAGATGCATTCACTCACCAAATTTAGGATTTCTACCTCAATTAATAAAAGAGATATGCTTCAAATTGATTATTCTAAAAATAAGGTCAAAGGTCAAATTTAAGGTCGTAGTGACCCGTAAATGGTACACGACACTCCACCATTCAAAGATGCATCTAGACACCAAATTTTGGATTCCCATCTCAAATAATATAAGAGATATGTTCTGGACAAGATTATTCTACAACTTAGGCCAGTGGTCCAGGTCAAAGTGAGCTAAAAATTGTATGTGACACTCCGTCATCCACACACCAAATTTGAGATTCCTACCTCAAATAATATAAGAGATATGCTCCTGACACGATCATTATAAAAACTAGGTCAGAGGTCAAGGTCAACGTCACAGTGACCCGAAAATGGTACGCAACACTCCGCCATCCCAAGATGCATCTACACACACCAAATTTGGAATTCCTACCTCAAAGAATATAGGAGATATGCACCGGACACGAAGCGGTACGAACAGACTGATGGACGGATGGACTGACGAACGGACGGACGGGCAGTGCGATTACTATATGCCTTCCAAAGTTCCTTTTGGAGTATGAAAATAATAAAGGTTTTAATAAATTAAGTTATCATAATATTCTGTTGGCAACCGTCATTATGATTATACACTGCTAAAATATTAATGGAACATCCGATTATTTCCCAGAGGTGATAATGTTAACCACCGGCCAATAGAAAACTCATAGACTTCAATAGACAATGAGGCAATCCCCGCCGCATAACCCTAATTTGTTTTGCTATTTTTCACGCTTAGGGATGTCTGTTACTACACAAAGTGGTACTGGACGACAGCATGTTGGTTCTGGACGACAATGTGTTACAGGTTCCTGACGAAAAAAAAGAGATTTGTTGTGAATGTGTAATGTGTTTGGGAGCCTTAACCCATACTTAACCGCAAGAATCTTATTTTGTCGTTGTATATTTTGTTCAAGATACTTATCAACACTTAATTAATCCTGTAACAAGGCGAATGTATCCAGTTAACGCTTACCTGATACAATTATTGTTCTTTAAACTGTGTTTTACTACTACATATGCCCGCATATGCTTATTTTGTGCATTCACTTTCATTTTCTTTGTAATTTTTATGACTTGATATGATGAGGCATTGCATTGTCCATCACATAGGCGAAATAAGTTTTCTCTTATAAATCAGCTTACTTTAGACAAACACGTTTTTAAAACCAAACTGCAGCTACCTCAGTCATTCTCCAATGTTACAGATGTGTAACGACTGCAAATAGTTTGTTACAGGTTAAAGTCGACAGCGTTACAGGTAGAGACGACAGTCTAATGGATTCTCTGGATTTCTGTTATACGAAATATCTTCTATTTTGGGTGAAGGTGAAATGCCCTTTAATATTTTCGCTGATGAGGGACCTGCTGAAGAAGTCTTTAAACGTACTGAGAATGTGAACAGTGATTAGATCATTTGCGAAACCCTAACTATACTGGTCTAAAGGACCTCTGACAGTGGTAATTAATTCACAGTGCCTATATGTTTGGAAAAAAATCAAAGTTGGTCAGATGTTTTCATCTGCATATATAGTCTCGCTGATAGTCTCTATTTTAAAGGATATACGGCTTTATTATTGAGCTAAAATAGTCATTTTTGTATTAAATATATAGGAAATTCGAAAAAATATTTTAGCAACATTCCTCCTCACCCAAAAAATAGGTTTTCGTGTGTATTCCTTTGAAACTCTTTTCTTCAAATATAATGTTATAATTAGTACAAGTAAGTTTCCTTTACATAGCTCCTTAGTCCTGAAATATATCAGCTATAAAGATAATGAAAATTGTCCTTTTAACGTTACTAAATTCCGTTCTTAGATGATTTTGTACAATCATGCACTCACAGATAAGCTACATGGCCCCTGAATACGTGTACTTTGTGCATGAATGAATTTTTATGGTACAATGCTGCATAAAATTACACCAGGTAAATATATTGTCATCAAGGTAGAATAGACTTTATTCGCACAGAACAACAACACCGACAGCAACAACAACAACAACAACAACAACAGCAGCAGCAGCAACAACAAAAATATTAAACTTTTAACGATTTTGACTTTAAAAGACTTCCAAATGTGACTTTAATTGGGTATTGATGTTATAATACCCTTACGAATGAAAAAAAAAATGATTACTAAATGTTTTGGTATAGTCTAATTATGCATCCCACACCCCTTGGATATCATCTCCTGTATTGTCACAGAGATCTGATTATCTAATTATAACCTATTCTCGCTCATAATACACCAAACTTCTTATTTAAAAGGATACCAGTGATACTTCATACATAGGAAAGTTTTGGTTAGGATTGACAAAATGCTATTGAACAATAAGTGTGAAATTAATTGACCTAGTCGAACGAAAATTCTGATTTTGTTGCATGTGAATGTCCTATGCTGACCATTTTCGCCACTGACAAAATGCAGGCCTGATCTTGGTCCAAACAATCATCTACATTTACTGAAATACCCGATAAATCCATGTCACCACAATCGGATCTACAGATATTCCAGTTTCTTCAGAAAGAGGGGTAAGTTGCTCTAAATCCATTATTGCTTTTTGAGTGATTGATCATCTGCTAGTGATGTCACTGAATAATTTCTTATGCACACCTTTTGTGGAGGTGCTTACATTTGCCATTTTAGGGATAGGACTAATGATTGAACCAGAACCGGTTGAAATTTGCTGAATCAAGAGCTATATTATAACGAGTATACTTAATGTCGCGTCCTTGTATTTTGAAGACCCAGGCCTTGTATTTGACCAGCGTTGGAAAGGCTTTAGAGCAGTATTTACATATGCTCAAGACAGAAAATTGTCGTCTCTTACCTGTTACAGAAAATATGACATCGTCTATTACCTGTTACACTGTCGTCTCTGACCAGTAACATTTGAAAAAACAAAATCTGAGGTTTTCAGTTTTCTTTAAATAAGAACATGTTAAAATTGACTGAAAAATCAGGTAGATTATATTTTTAGACGATTTATGCTAATTCTATGGCGGAAATGCAAGTAACTGACCACAACTTACGTATTTCAGAAATTTCTATTCAGGACCATAGTTTTACAATTTAACTACAAATATCTACGATGCTTGTCTTTCTAAACACTTAAACGATAGTAATGATCCAAACAAGCAAATAGCACTATAATTATCATTTTCTGCAACGTATATGTATGTTACCCCTTTCCACTGTCGTCAAAAACCCCAAATCTGTCGTCTAAAACCTGTAACTTGTCGTCCAGCACAAGAACACAGTCGTCATGAACTAGTAGCGGATTGTCGTCCAGAACCACCTTGTGTAGTAACAGACATCCCTAAGCGTGTGTTTGTTAGCAGGTCATAAATTGGGAAGTGCAGTTTATCTGTTATCTGTCTAGGATTGTGCAATGCGGATATCCTGTAGTTTTGCAAAATTTACTGTTGATGCGTATGTGTTGTTGCCGTTTAAGAACGTTACTGTGTCGCATTCCATCCATATTCTTGCACACCGGATAAGGATATCTAAGATTTTATCCTGGGTTAGAAAATCTTTTCTCCCACCTTTGCCCATGTAAGATAGGCTGTCAGGTCATGTAAGAAATTTCTTTCTCACATACCATCGCATACAAGATCTCGTGATCCCTATGTGAGCTTGCTGTCGGAAAAATCTGTCCCACATCGCTACCCATGTGAGATAAGCGTAACTAATACGAGATAAGCCACACGCGGCCGGTTGCTAATGCGAGATAACATTTTTGGCGCATGACTGTATTCTTTCGAAAACGAAAGTTGAATTGTTGTCAGTCAGAAAAAAATTCAATGTTGATTTTTCAGCGATTAAAGTCGGTCTTCAACTTGCTTTAAAAGTAAAACTGCGCATTTTTACTTAAAGCCTTTATTCAATGCTTTGAACATGCTGAGTGCATTGCGATTGACATATTTAGCCTGTCGGACAACGCGTGACTGAATGCACCGGGAAAGGGAGCCTTGACGATGTAAAAAAAACACACAAAAACAACAACACACACACCTTTTCCTCAACAAAATAACTTACTCGAGTTACTGTGGCTGATAAGCTAGTTCTTGTTAATCCATTTTTGATGAAATAATTATTTGTTCATTGTTTAATGCGCTGTTTATTCGCTGTTTCAAGTTGATTTGTACAGCGCGCGTCATTGACTGTTTACATCGACCTCAGTGACGTCACCAACAGATATTACACAGTACTGTACCGTACGGTCGTGGTATATGAGAAAAAGAATCGATCATTGGTGTTCAGTGGATCCAGAAAAATCCCAACCCTCGGGTCCACCGTTCATTGGGAAACTCGGCAAGCCTCGTTTCCCACTGGAACTGTGGGCCCTCGGGTTGGGATATTTCTGTCCCCACTGAACACCAATGATGGATTCAATTTATCGTACATGGACACTCATGGTGGATTGTTATATTCTCCCACCTTTGCCCATGTAAGATAGGCTGTCAGCTCATGTAAGAAATTTCTATCTTACATGACCACGTGACTGCTTTCTTACATGGGCAGAGTTAAAAAAATACTTAAAGGACCAATATATTGCGCCTAGGTAACCCAAAGGCACCAAGCAAGGTTAAGCGTTACTTACTGACGTCATATAACGTTAATGACGTCACCGAACGTGCACCGCGTGACGAAAAGGGCAATGTTACGCTAATGGCACAGGGAGCCAAGCAGGAATTTATTTTTCATATTACAACTTAACTAATGCTCCAAGGGTGTTTTCTAGGCAATAACAAGGTGCAAACTACGTTTACACCGATTTTAATGCCCGATAAAAACACTCGTGAACTCAGAAATAAGGTAAACCCAACGAGTAAAAAGTTAGAAATTTCAGGTTTTCATGGAGTTTTTATGTTCTGACAAAAACCCTTCGAAAAGTGGGAGAAAAACGATCTATCATGAGCCTGTTCATGTAGGATAGAGAAATCTCACCCTCAGGGTCGGAATTTAACCAGGGACTCGGCAAGCCTCGTCCCTGGTTAAACATCTGACCCCTCGGGTGAGATATCCCTATCCTACATGGACGCATATGGTGGATTGTTATAATCTTACCCATGCTATCTTACCCAGGCTGTCACGTGAGGGCTACTTTCATTGGTTGTATTGGAGCTCACGCACATGGTCGTCAAGTGACGTCATTGTTATGTTAAAGTGACGTCATCATGTGAAATTGCATCTTAGCGTATTCATGGGCTTCTGGAAGCTTATTTTAAAATAAAAAAAAAAATAGTGAGCAAGAAAACGAATCCATTATTCGTGTGAGGATAGGATAGAAAAATCCGTCCCTCAGGATCACCGTTTGTCATCACTCGGCAAGCCTCGTGATGCCAAACGGTGATTCTCGGGACGGATTTTTCTATCCTACCCTCACACTCATGATAGATTCTCATATTCTAGTGGAAACGGTGTACGTGGATCATCCTTAAACAGAGGGATTGACCTTATTCTGTACATAAAACAAGTGCGTATGGCCAGGAAATGCCACTTTCACAGACCACATACTAACCCACGGCACGACGAGGAAGAGACACAGAACACTAACATTCACACGACTGCAAGAATACCATTTAAGTAAAGCAACCTGCTCTCTCTTCCTCAGCGAGATAATTGCAAAATTAGAAAGGACACTAAGTACTGCATTGCATAAAAAGGCCAAAACACAAAAACCCCACCAAAATGGGAGCAACAATTAACAATGAATAAACAATAATGAAACCACCGCCAAATCTCGGCTTAAGGCTTTTTATAATTTAATCGTACACAAATCTTAATTAAGTTGTAGATGTGCAAAGCATATTTAAAAGTTCTATCCAAATCAAGATAGTATGTTACCATGAAACGAAAACGGTCAAAATTAGACTATGGCTGTATTATATATGGCTCTGCGCGAAAATTATATCTTCAAATGCTTGATCCTATACATAATCAAGGACTTAGGTTAACTTTAGGGGCTTTTAGAACTTCCCCTGTTGCTAGTCTCTATGTGGAAGCAGATGAACCATCACTACACTCACGAAGAGAGAAACTCTCTTTGCAATATGCTATAAGACATGCTGCTAACCCATCAAATCCTGCTCATGAATTTACATTCCCACCAAATTATGTCGATTTATATGAACCAAAACCGTAAGCTATTAAATCATTTGGTATCAGAATTTCACCACTCTTGAGTCTGCCAATATCAAATCACAAAATATTGAAAAACATTTTACACCAAATATTCCAGCTTGGAGTATGAAACAACCTGAAATACTTTTTGATTTACATTCCAGGAAAAATCTGAATCAAATCCACACATATTAAAAGATGATTTCAGAAAGCTGCAAAGTAGTTATAAGAATTACCAACAAAGGGGTACTTTCATCTGTGCCCACGCATGGATTTTTTTCAAACTTTGCATATTAATAACTCATTATATACGAACTATGAAAATGTAATTATCGAATTAGATGATTAAGAATAAGGCTTAGGAATCAACCCTGACGTACTCCAGCTTTGAGGTGGTACCTGTCTTTAAATTTCCATGTCCTAAATCTATAGTTTTGGTTATGTCTATGATTTGTCATCTAGATTGAATCTAAAATACCATAGACATTATTTTAATACCACGAAACGATTTGGATAAATTATGGTTTACGTTTTCAGAAGAAGTGATTGTAGAATTTCAATATTTATTTCAAAAATTTACAAAACATTCAACATTTAATTCAAAGATGGTTATGTTCTAGTCTTTGTCAAGATATCATATTATCACAAAAACATGCCATATATATACTGCTAATCTGAGCCAAATATTATGAAAATCCAAAACCGGTACCTTTGTCATTTCCTACCTCTTATGGGTATGGGTCAATTTTAGCAAAATTAATTATTTAGTTCAAATGAATCAATAACTTGACATAAGGAGGCTGTTATTATTCTACTTCCACTTTTCTTAAAGAAAGACATGTTTAGACAATTTTAAATGATTCAATGGTTAGAAATACCGAAGGTCATGGCCCTGTGTCATGGCACTATGGAGCCAAGACAATGAGTATCACTTTAAGTCCTGCATGATATTGTTTAAGAAGCATAATATCTTTACAATAAACATGTGAAAACAAGAAGACTAAATATTTCCTTTACTACCCAACTGAACTAGAGGAACCACATTTTGGTGCCGTGACCAGGATAACGTGTAACAGAGTCTTATCAAAGGTATCATAAAACATTGTTCTACATGAATAAGTGAGGTCCAGAAACAATACTGTATGCCTAGAATATATAGCCAGCTAAAGTATAAATGTTGCTTTTTGATGTAAATTAGCATCAGTTTCACAAAACAGAATGAACAGAGAAGATTGAAGCATTAAATTAGCAATACCTTTGAAGCCAAGAGTTATCTGTGACCAAAATGGTTAATTTTAACCAGTAGGTTTGACAGGGGGTTATATTTGTGAAGCAGGTTTATTAATGAGTCTTACAATTATAAAATCATAGATATAAGGTTCTTCTCCTGTATGAATTGACTTGTCATAAGGTTTCTCTTCTGTATGAATAAAATTCTTAATAATGTTACATACTTTAGGCTAGATGTAGTTTTATGTTCGGAACTAGATATGTTAAGTACAGGTGTCAACATATTGTATCAGTTTGGCTAATATTAGTGTGAAAGCACTTCATTAAATAAGAATTGTGGCACTTAATATCAAAGATTATTGTTTTTTCTTCTTTTTTCCAATCCATAATAGGGGAAAACACTGAAAATATCAACTTCTACCAATAAACGTACTAGCATGATGATTCAAACTAAGCAAGTATTCAAGTATAGTCAGGGCCCTTAGGGACAAAAAATAGGTCCCGTGCGATTTGTGTGCCGATTTATGGTGACCTATATCAAAACCTTCAATGGAGTCTTACCTTTAATTTAAAGGTGGTCACCCATCTCAAATCCGCGTCTGAGGCTAGTTATGACGTCATAAAAATGGCGACCATAATAAGAAACTGCCCGTAAATAAAAGCTATAGTTTGTGTTGGTATGGTCATATTTATCCAACACGAACGCTTTTTTCAACATAATATCAATTATTTTAGTCATATGATGGTTACATTAATGCTTTACCTGACTTTGACAATGAATTATTTATCGATAACTATATTTTGCATGCAAAATACCGTAGATTTCCTATAAATACCCAGCTTATCGGGTCACCTTTAGACTGATGGCTGAGAATGCTATTGCTCCCCCAGGGGAATTTTGCAAGCTTATCCTATCTAAAAGAGGATACCAAGCTGCGTCTTTTAATAGATGTTTGCACTATGTTCGCTGGGGCGTTAGTCTCTGACAGCTTGTTACATATGCTGCCATATTAAATTTAGAAAAAAATTAAAAGTTTGAGCTACAGAAAGAAGGCTTATTATTTAAATTACTCATATGGTCTGCATATTGACATTTTTAGCTACATATAAATTTTTTTGGAGCAAAATTACAGCTTCCTGTGGTGTTTTGTACGTTACTTTAATTAGATTACCCTTTAATCATGAAAATTGTGACCAATATCATTTACTTTTTAGCTGATATGTGCATTTTCCAAATTGTTTTGATTATTTTATACTAATAATTTCATTTTGGTTAGAGAAAATCCAAAGCTTGCTTATATACTTTAAATATAGTGTCTTATACGTGCAATTAAACAACCCAAAGGCTATACCCAATTTTAAGGAGCCGAATTTGGTAGGCATCATTTAAGTAAAAATATATGAAAACATTTGCTGCTGTTGGATATCTTGCATATTTGGGATTGTCTTGCTCATATTATTAAGAATTATAGAATTTGCAGGTTTGACAACAAGATTGAAGCACTTGTTAAAGGTTGTAACATATATTATATGACATAATAAATGAGCAAGGACATTGACTTGATGCAAGAGATGATATTTCAGGATAAAATGAATATATTTCGCATGTTTTCCTGGCTGAAGTCTCCAGTCTCTGGTGCCTAAATCTTAGGTATTGATGATTATTAAGCCCCTGTACCTTTGTTACAGGTGTTATGAATATTTGTTTTCAATATTTCCTAATATGAATAATTCTAAAATAAAGATACATCCTAGAGGAACATAAAAAATAATCGTTTCACATTTAAACATTACAATTGAGTAAATGTCCCTTTCTAATGCAAATATTCTAAACCAATCCTTAGCCAAGTCATATACAATATCGATTATTATTTCTGCTTTTCTGGTAAAATAATTGTCCTCCTCATTTCATAAAAAACCAGAATAATCATCAAACAAGATTTTGACTGCAAGCTGAGTAATGACCTGCTCCATCCCAAACTCTTTAATATATCCTCTATCGTATGTACCAATTCAAGGTGCATCGAATATGAGATGTTTGCACACTGTAAGCATGGGTGTTAGCCTGTAACAGGTTGTTACATATGTTACTTTATCAATTTGAGAATAATAAAATTGAAAGTTTGAGCTACAGAAAAAAGACATTAAAACTAGCTAATCAATGAACATTCTAATAGTCTGTAAATTACTGGATGGCTTTATTACATATGACAGCTGTTTACGCCTACATGTTGTATTATGTGCGTTACATGAACTTAATTATAATTTAAAAGTGGTAATTTTGGCTCTCGTCATTTAGTTTAACGACTGCTCTGAATCGGTTTCAAACCGTTTTAGATTATTATGATAATTTTACTCTTATTCAATAATTCAGCCAAAGGCCATTATCAAGAAAAACATGCACTTCAATGTCAACTACAAGATGGTGGAACAGAGACTATGTAGTTGACATTGAAGTGTATGTTTTTCTTGATAAAGGCCTTTGGCCGAAATATTGAATTAAGAGTAAAATTATCATATGTGTTTAACATTGTTCCCTGTGGAATATAAATAAATATCGATTTAGATAAGTTCAACAAACCTAAACTCAATCGACGAATACAAAAACCAAAGTTTGCTTTTCTATCTTAAATATTTTGTCTTATATGAGCTAATGCACAACCCTAACCCCAGTTTTGCAGAGGAGCAAATTTTGTTTTCGCCGCTTGAATAAAACACATATAAAACAATTGCAGAGTGTTGATATTTAACATTTTCTTACACAGTCTTGCTCATATATCATCAAGTTTCTAAGATCAGAACACTTATTAAAGATGTCAATGTGCCATTGGTGATGTCACAACCAGGGCTCTGATCGAATTCCATGCACTTTCAGGTGCTGATATTAACTAGTTCAATGTCAGGAAAGAGCAAGAAATCATATTGGCAGGCATTCAGCAATGCTGGAGACTCTATCCACGAAGTATTCTTTCACCTCGGCTCAGTGCCCTTAGAAAGCACTATGGCGGATGCACTAGAGTAATATATTTGTAAATTGTCCTGACTTCTTAGCTCTCGACTGTGATGTCTAACTGTGAGTTTGTTACTTTCCCATTGGTATCCTGGGTCAGGTGTGGTACTGGATTGTATCGATTCCTGATCTTTGCCGTCTTTCTTACTTTATATTAGCCAGTCACCGATATTGTTCGACTCACCGCGTTGACGTAGTGGATATTTTACGAGAAAAAAAACTGAATTGCAAAAACAACCACTTCCAAGAGCTGTGTTTCTCGAAGGTGTCAAACGTGCGCAGTATCAGTGAATCATTTGGAAAACCTCGTCTGTCATTAAATCCTGACAAATCAATGCCTGACAATTGTGGTTTGAAGCGGGACTGTGATAAATATTGTCCCATTATGATGACATTGCCCTAGTGCGGATCCAGAGGGGGATCGGACACCCCCCCTGGAAAATAACAAGTACGTATGTGGATTTCTAAAGAAACTAGCATTTGGACCCCCCCCCCCTGGAAAAAGTTTGACACCCCCGTGGCAAATAATGGACCCCCTTTGGATCCTTGGTAAAGTATAAGTAAAGTTTTCTCAGCAATAAAACCATTGTACCCCCTCTGTAAACTGTTAAATAAGCTGAGGACTAAATAAAACTGACAAAAATTCCTGGATTCGCCCATGTTGCCTCTTGCCCCCGAAACCCGTCTGCAGCTGATAAAATGTGGTTGCAGCATGTAATGTCTGTATGCGAAACATCTCAGTGTAAGTACAAAGTAAACCATTTATATTGTACGGTTTATATTGTACTAATTTGTGTTGCCGTGGAGCAGAAGATGACTCATGTAAAATATTGCCAGTGGTCAATATGCTTATGACTTTTGAACAACTATTTTCATGTGGATTCAGATATTTCTTTAGCCGTATCAACAAGAATGCCTTAATGTCCGATTTTGACCTTTAAAGACGATTCTACCTATAATTATGCGAAAGATAAATCAGATTGTAACAGTTTTCTATTGGCCGTGCTATCGAAGTACAATGGATAACTTGTAGAGGGTCTATCCTTATTTCTATATCATGAACTTACTACTAAGTAGACTCTTTTAACGTTTGATCCTTCAGGGGTCAAAATCGGACTATAATGAGTTTGGTTGATAGTGTATGCAAATCATATTACTACTATCTTTTCTTTGACTGTATGATAAGCAGCTACAGATAAGCCAAAAAGCTATGAAGCGTGACTCTATTTAAAATATTGATATGTTGCACTAGAAAAAAGGGTTTGGGGCCTTTATTTACATTTACTATAAAAGCTTTGACATACACATATGTTCTAGCCGGACTGGCTCATTTTACGTATTCTGCATCAATCGTTTGAAATGGAAAGACCTAAAGGTCATTGGTCAGAGGTCGTGGTACTATATTATATTTACACCGTTCATTATCAAAAACACTGTGTGTTTTTCATTCACTCCACTGGCTTTTTATTCGTAAATTGTGACGGCATTTACGTCCTACCCTCGAACTGACTTCACACTATCTGAATATATTTTGTATGTTACGATTTAAAAGAGTTTGTATTTAGTCATGATAAGGCTGCCAGTTTATTAAAGGCATATTTCCATGCGTTGGAAATGGACAAAACGCATATATATGTGGTATTTACATATTAGGCGTCATTTCAATGACGTCATCTTTTTGTTCTGA
This sequence comes from Loripinus fragilis, assembly GCA_964019695.1. Taxonomy (NCBI): domain Eukaryota; kingdom Metazoa; phylum Mollusca; class Bivalvia; order Lucinida; family Lucinidae; genus Loripinus; species Loripinus fragilis. The sequence continues at coordinate 274,980 of CAXHUL010000290.1, forward strand.
TGCGAAAACACTATTGGCGACATGTTAATTTTAATTATTAACCTCCTAAGATTAAATTTGGTACATTTCGACTGAAATAGGGAAACAAAATGCAAGAAAGTCCTGATCGCCATAGATTACAATGGACATACCGTTTAAATTGCACTGATACAATATACGTTATTTTGATGACGTCATAATGACGTCCAGACGTGAAACCCAGATGGGTGACCAGGTGATTTTCATTATTTATCCCCTAAAGTTTGATTTGGTATTGGTCACCATAAATCAGCATCAAATTCGCACGGGAGTCCCGATAGCCCCTGACTCGTATGTTTTACACTGAAACATAATTATTGTATTTTTTACATTTCGATGAATAAGGGCCATGTGTTTATATCAAGTTAAAAAATATGTTACCGGTCCTTGAATTTCATGAAATTTGGTCTACAGATTCCTAACATATATGGATAGTTTATATGTTGAAATGGTATCTTGACAAAGATCGCAACCTGTAAAATGTTAATTCCAAATTTGACTGAATACAAAATATACAGTCGAAAATTGGGGTACCATGCTATAACAATGAATGCCCACCCAATATCCTAATACATACAAAGCCATTTTTATTAACAGCGAACTTATCAGTGATATTGCTATTTAATAAAACATTTCTCCTCCCGTTACATGATATCTCAATAACTTTAGAAATGATTATAACTGGGTACCCTAAGGTATTATAGTGATATCATTCATGGCGTCATAAATTAGCAATGGAATTGCATAAACACTCAAACGCACCATAAATATTAAAAAGTTACCCCAGACAATTAAATAACATAATATTTTTTTTAAATCCAAGCGTGGGCAGACGCTCATGTTAATTCCCATACCATGCAAGAGCCCCTTTATACTGATGGGTCAAAAGAAGACTCAAAGGTTGGTTGTGCTGTTATATCAGACAACCATAGTAATATGCAACATATACCTGGCGATTCATCAATTTTCACTGCTGAAGCCAAAGCAGTTGATCTAGCTTTAGATTTTATAAGAACTTGTGGCACTAACAATAAATTTATTATATTTTCTGACTCGCTTTCTGTATTGAAAGCTATGCACCATACCAGTTCAAAGAATACACAAATTCAGAAACTTTTAGAAAAATGTCATGAGCTTTTAGCTAATAAAGAAATTGTTCTCTGTTTGATTCCTAGTCATATAGGTAACCAAGAGAATGAGATTGTAGATAAGCAAGCAAAAAAATCGCTTTCATGAGAGTCAACTTCTTTTAAGATTTCATACTCTAATTTTAAGCCATCTATCAATAAATATATCTTAGATCAATGGCAAACTTCATGGAATAACAGCATTGGAAATAAACTTCTTGACATAAAACCAACTATTGGTGAATATCAATCAGTTGTTCGAAACATTAGAAAAAATAAGTCATTTTAGCTCGACTCCGCTTAGGGCATACAAGAGTCACTCATTCATACTTACTACAAGGTTTTGGAATGTGGCGACTTTGCACAAGTAAGAAATAATTGCTTCCATGTTGATAACATGAAATAATTATTTCAAGATATACATATTGATAGTATTATGACATTTTTAAAACAAATAAATCTTTTTAACAAAATCTAATTGCTGTTTTTAAAATCATGTTTTGTTTTACATTTGTATCAGACCATAATACAGTTTTTAATGTTGTATTCTGTTCAGTTAAAGAACATGTACAGTTATCTGAATAGCTCTTTGAAACGGTCAGATTGTGTACGTGGTCTCTCCTGTAAACAATCTTATTGCAACTAATTATCATTATACAAACTCATCATCATCATTCATTTTATTTTATCTTATAAATTTTACTTTTTCCATCCTCATCGTGTTTAGTTTTATACCGTCTGACGCTAATGACCCACCAGGGTTAATGCGTCGTTAAGCACCATACAGACAAAATATGAAACGAAAATATACTTAAAGCTGCATACTCTGCAACTATGAACATTTTTCGAAAATAAAATTATTTTCTTATTAAATCATTTGTAAAAGTAGAATTAAGCTATGTTTTCACAATAAAAATGTTCAGTACAGTTGAAAACTGCATGGAAAAGTGAATTATCTTATCAAATAGGTGTATTTATCTCTTGTTGGTAATTATTTGCGTCCCTCCAATAATTATAGATCGTTGAATTTTAACATAAATGCAGTTGTTTTGATGATGATAACTTGTTAAGATTTACGAAAATGGTAAAATGTTTACCTGAATTTGAGTATTTTCACTGCGTTCTTGAAAAATAAAAACATTATTTTTAAAATTAGAAGATCAAAAGTTACAGACTATGCAGCTTTTAATTACTAGAGATACCTATGACACATACTGTGATATTTCTTTTGTAGTAAATGCATACGATGCACACTTGTCTTTCCATTGCGTAAAGGTGGACAAAGGAAGAATAAGATGCACTGAGATTATTTGAAAAGATAAACTAATTTCAAATGTCAGCTATCAAAACGTCACCTAACCGCTAAAATCATTTTCGCAAGATCACAGAAATTACGCAAAATTCACCGAAAACCGCTCAAATGTGATTCTTTGTTATTTCATTTACATCTCCTGGGCATCCAAATAAAGCATGCATACATTGTTTAACCCAAAAGCCTTTTTTAAGTTTCTTAACATCAATTTTACGCTTTCAGCCTTTTATGAGCTTTTAAAAAGCACTAACACTTTTTACACTTTTTACACTTTGCATGATATTTGAAATGCATTTTAACAATGTTTCAGTCATTATTAACTCCGTTGCTGCCGCCTACGCCCATTTAGTGACATCAAGCCTTACAATTACATGCTGATATGTGTATACTGCAAAGCTTGAAATTCATATGCGATTCAAGTGAAGTGTAGCCAATTGGCCTTATAACAAAGTAGACAGCACACACTAAACGGCGACATACGTTGACAAAGAAAAACGGTTATTATTCATATTTTATGTTGTTGTTTCGTAATTGGCGTTAAATTTGGTTTATACCGCTTGTAACGTGACGCAAACTTAAAATACATTCTCTTACAATGAATGCTTGAGTCCCAGTCATTTCAGTTTCTAAAAATTGCTTAAACAAAGGAAAATTGACACTGCCGTTGAGACAACGTCGAAAGCAAAACTTTAAACCCCCATATCATACGTCACAGCAAGAAATTGCACATTTTTAAAATGCACTTTAATCTATACTGGTATTGACCTTGCATATATGAAAAAGTTTTCAAATAAATATCTAGACATACACTTACGAGGCTAAAGTGTTAAAAACGGGTTTATTGACGTCGTGACGTCATGTTCTAGATTTGATAAATATATCTTTTCGAAGAATACTTTCTAATAACTTGTTATTAAAATAAACATATCGGCTTAGCTCTATGATATGTTATTTACGAGTTTGAAGCAAGTAAAAAGTGTCAGGTTTCTTTAGTAGTTAAGTATACAGGACCATTAAAAAAGTTATTTCACTACGCAATATTTCAAAAGTTTTTTTTTCACATTTTTATACATAAATGGTCTATGTTTTCCAATACATGTGATTTAATTCTCATGACATTTTATGTCTATAAATCATATTAACGCATAATCAGACAACATTTGTATATAAATATTATATGCATTCCAATGAAAACACAACAACACACTTAAATACATTCCGATGAAAACACAACAACATACAGTTCATGTCATAAAATCAGTATTCGTTGCACCTCCATTTTCTTAATAGGATCTGCAATTCTCCTTGGCATTGAATTGTAAAGTTCTTCCAGGACGTTCGATGCTACACTATACCACGCTTGACATACTTTCTTCCACATCTCTTCTTTCAAACAAGGCATTTGGTTACCAATCTCTATCTTCATTATATTCCAAACGATCTCTATGGAATTCATTTCAGGCGAATTCGCTGGCAATTTGAGAATGGATATTCAGTTACATTCTAGGAATGTTTTAGTTCTTTTAGAATTATGGCATGGCACAAGATCATGCATTAAGATATATCCCTTCTGTGGGAACATAACGCATTCACGTGAGTCTGTATTTCACGATCATAGCAATCGATGCCATTATCGTGTTTGGCGCAAACAGAATGAGAAATATCATGCTAAGTGTATTCAGACTACTGTATAATCGCCAGTAAGTGTGCAAGTCAGGGGAGCCATTAGCAGCAAGAATAGCAACAGGTACCACAAAATTAATATCTATCAACACTCTTTACAAAGAAACTGGTTGGGATACACTCGAAAAACGAAGAAAGAATTACAAACTCACACTATTTTTTAAAATGAGCACAAATGTTTCCCCATCATACCTTTCATTCTTAGTGCCTCAATCTGTTGATCATGCATCCAGCTACAACTTACGTAATTCTCACAATATCAGGCCTATTGCTACAAGAACAAATCTTTGCTATAACTCCTTTCTGCGATCTGTAATTAGGGACTGGAATGATCTTCATGTCGTAGTCAGACAACTAGATAGTGTTTGCTCCTTTATAAACTACCTCAACAGAGATTTTACTCCAGTTCCTAAATACTATCCTACAGGCAATCGGAAATCACAAATCTTACACACGTTTACGAACAAACTGTAGCTCATTGAAAAATGATCTGTTCCTAAAAACATATCTGACTCTCCATTATGCAGTTGTGGTAGCGTTGAAAACACTCGACATTTCATCTAAAGATGCCCTTGATACAATGATCACAGAACATTGCTCTTTAACGAGGTCTCCAAGCACCAGCCAGTTTCTCTTAATTTGCTACTATATGGAAGTAGTTCACTTCGATATGAAACCAATGTTGCCATCTTTCAAATTGTACATAAGTACATATCAGACACTAAGCGTTTTACTTAATATCCATCTCAATTGCTCTTAGCCTCAGGACACAATAAGAGTGAAGATGTAGTATGTGACGGTATCCACTATTGCAATTTGCCTATCGCATATATGCCTGGCCAGGTATCGGTGTTCCCCTTCTCCCTCTCAAACCAACCTTTGCACATCCTATTTTTCATTTATTATCAAAGCTTATGTGTTATCAATGCTAACAAATATGCTTAAATCTGAGTCCTGCTTAATACATTGTATAGTTCAAGTGTCTTGTTTAAGACTTGAATTATTTAATCATAAATTCAACCCGTGGACTTGACCCACTGCATGCTGAAAGGGACATACTCTATAAGCACCTATATTTGTTAGCATTGACTGACTTCTATATTATAATGTACAGTATTCGATATGATATGCCTTCCACTTACATCTAACTTCGCATTGGAGATGAACTATATAAGCTACATGCTTCCGTTCTTATCCTCATCTTATTGTTTCAATTTGTATTTACCATGTACAAATTAATTTGAATAAAATATGTTTAAACCAAAGGGTAAAATGTTTTATTTTCCGCTGAAAGTTTGCGTTTTCCAGTATACAAACACTAAATGTATTTACAATAATATTTTACTGGGATAAAATACCATGCTAAGAACTTTCCAAATGCCCCTCGTATCTAGCGTTCAATAAAACCAACGACTGCGTTGCATAACGCGCGCGAGCGCTACCTAGTAGCGTTATTTGGCGCCTTGATATGCAACGGTATATTGCAAAATAGCAAGTCGTAACGCTACATATAACTAATCTTAGTTTAAACAATATTTATCTCGAAAGTACAAAGCATGTTTCAACAATACAATGATATATAAGCAAATAACAGGATTTGAAAACAAGCAATACTGCTTATATGAATCATTTCCTGCGTGGTATAAGCACGGTGAATGGCATGCCAAGTTTATAGCTGGTGCAATATTTCAAAGTATAATTCTATAATTAACAACGTCATATCGTCATTTTGGTAACGTATCAGCGTTCAGGTGTTTCGCACAGGACGCTCAAGCATTATCAATACCCCGATCTTGACAGTGTGGTCCAGCTTTGACATTTTATATGATTTTATAAATATACGTGAAGTTATAAGAGGTTAAATAATGCAGTATTCTGAGATAGATTAATAAATGTAAGAGAGAGAGAGAGAGAGAGAGAGAGAGAGAGAGAGAGAGAGAGAGAGTAAAAGAAAGCGAGTCATACTAAACGATGAAAGAGTCTTATAGCGTTATCATTGAATTCAGATACCAAGCACACACAGCAAAGCAATTTGTTCACAACCCACCCAAATATCCAGGAAATCTATCAAATAGTGTCATTATAATTGTATTGTTCTTACTGAGAGAAACGCTTAGAGAGTTTAATATATTTCTGCACTGCTTTGAAAATAAATGTATTAACCTCTTCTGAAACAGCGTCAGTGCCCAAAAGCAAAACATCTGTGGTTAGTTCAACGTTTGTTTTTCATTGTATTGACAAGAACATTTCAGCTCTCATTTGATTATAACGAGGACATGTCAAAAGGAAGTGTTTGTTATCTTCAATTTCACCACATAAACAATAAGGGTTTTGTACAAGGTTGCGTCTAAAAAGATGCTGGTTCAAGGAACTACATTCGGTTCTAAGGCGTGTATGTAAGATTTGATCAAGTCGATCACCACGGTCGTAATATGTGGGTACTTTAGGTGTATCAAGGGTAAGGAAGTGTTTAAATGCAGCTAGAGTATCTGCTGATTGAACTGCTTCAGGTAGATTATTCCATGCCTGTAAGGTTGAAGGGAGAAAGGATTCTGCATAAGCACGAGTGTTTGCATGAATGCCTACATAGTTATCAGCATTTCGAAGTCTATAAGAAGATAATTCACCAACGTGGAGAAGTAGAAGATTAGATAAATAAAGAGGCGATAAACCATGGTTCATTTTGAAGAATAAGAAAAGTTTGTGAAGATCCCTTCTCTCAGAGAGTTTCAACCATCCAAGCTCTTTGTAAAGTTTGTCAATTTCTACAAGTTTTGTAGCGCCAGTGACAATACGTCCAGCTTCAAGTTGGATTTTTTCATTTTTTTCAATTTTTTTCAATTTCATTACACTGTTGTGTAATCTTGATCAGTCTCACGGAAGGCGCTTTGTGAAACGAACCGTTGCATAGGTAAATCGTTACGTAGCGCTTTATGTTTATGCATGACATGAAAAGGAATGGTAAAAAACGTCCTGCTACAAAACAGCACTGTTTGAGGCATATTCGTTGCATAAAGTTAATAAGGCGCTACATGTATGTAGCTCTAAATAAAAGAGCTCGTGTTATGCAACGCTCGCCTGAGTCTGCACTATTTAATGCGCAAAACCTGGTTCTCCACCTGCAATCATTTTGGGGATAACTGTATTCAAAATTTTCATTTGGGAGGTATATCGTCGGATATACGGTCAGGAATTTAGTTTAACGGCGACGCGCGAGCGGAGCCGTAAAAACGTGATTTTCGAACGTATATCCGGCGATATACCTCCGCAAATGAAAATTTTGAATATGGTTATCCCAATTCTAATGCATTTCTGCAGTTTCGTCTCAAATTATAGCGTTGCAAGCCGCATAAAGCCACACGTCGCCCAACGAAATGTGACGTAATTGATGACGTCAAAATATTTCCGACAATATATCGCAGGATATACTGTCGCAAATTTTTGACGTTATCCAATCAGACGTCGCGTAACAAAAGCAAGTGCATTAGAATTGGAAACTGATATCACATTGTAGAAATCACGTGGCTTTTGTGATGATGCACTGCACGGACTGCTGTTTACATTTTCTCTGTCATTTGGCTATCATATTCAGCTATCTATGTACCAAATTCCAGCTGTATTTTCCAGATCATTTCACATAATATTGCGCAAAACCGTTTTTACTTTGAATTAATGCTCTGTCACAAAACTTCCAGGGCTTACCCAGACATTTGTCACTTCAAATGTTGTTACAGAGTGTTTGTCTTATATACGAAATTTTATACCAAACAATTATGATCTAATTAGACCTGGACAAAAGTCCTCTCACATTTGTGGTAAGTAAAGAGAAAATGCAATTTACTTTCTTTGTCAAGTTACGTCATTTTCCCATGAAGTGTATAAAAACTAAAACGACGTGATCCCTACCCTTAACCAGCAGCCCCTATAAACTTGATAAACAAAGGCTCTATTCAAAATAGATGGTCAAATTAATAATTGTAAAGGCGTCTGCTGATTTGAACTCAATAGTAAGTGACTATGATCAGGAAATACCACAATCACAAACTGTAGACAAACCCATGGCACCGCGATGAAATCCACACAACAGACACCAGGAAGACAAACTTAGCAAGCAACCAGCTGCTCTTTCTTCCCTACCAAGATGATTGCAAAACTAGAAAGGACATAAAGTAAAGTACAACAAACCATAGAACAATTACATACCCCAACAATAGGAGTAACAATAAACAACAAGTCAACAACAACAGAACCACCGCCTTAGAACGGACAGCAGCCTAAGCCACCGGGGGTTTAAATGCATTTTACTGGTACCAAATCTTCGCCCTAGATTCTGCTGTTGTTGAAGTACAAGAAATGTTCAGCTCAATCAGGATTGATACAACGTCGGCCCTGATCTTGATCAAAATCATGTGACACTAGAACAGTACAAGCATACGCGGAACAAGAAGGGGGGGGGGGGGGGACTGGGGATCCGGACCCCCATTTGAATAATCACAAAAATATAGGGTTTCTTAGCAATACTGATACGGATCTCCTACAAATTACAAAGATCCCAAGCCGGCATTAAATGTTTGGCCATCATTGGGACGCCAGCAAAAGACCATTTTAATGGCGTTCCGCTGGCGGGCCGACGTGACCCGCTTTAAGTTGTATCTTGTTTTTTTTTTTTTTTTAATCCTCTCTCCCCTCTAATTAACTATAAAACCGTTGTCAGAGTTCGACCCCTCTGATTAAATTCTAGATCCACGCATGACAAGTGTTCCTGAAAGAACTTGTTGCAAAAGTTATTCATGGTAAAAGTCAGCATTTGACAACAAAATCATTAAAGTTACCCAGCATGTGACGTGATATCTTCAGGCTTGAGTTGTTCCTGTTTTATCACCATTCACTATTATTGCTTGATCTGAACTTCCGGGGAACACTCGCTGTGATCGTTTACGAAATAGCTCTATTAAGTCTTGTCTAAAATCAGTCCCAAAGCACGAGTAAAGGAGAAAATTGATGGAATGATTCGAAAACGCGAGTATCTCTGTCGTCTTACTGATATAATATTCCTTGCTGTGTTTGACACCCAACGCCATAGACGCAAATCCAGGAACAAGGAAAACCATAGCGAAGGCACCGGATGTCAAACAGTGTGAGACACTGATAATTACCGCCCTTATCGTAACCGCCTTGACTTTGGAATCTAGATGAGACTGTGTCGTGGTTCTTCTGCTAGCAATTAGGTACAACACCGCCAAGTTGCTACAGGTCATAAGACTGAAAGGTAGAATGAATATCAAAGCGGCGTCTATGAACCATACATGGTACCCGTTCAGGTAGTGGAAGCATGATGTCACGTCTGCCAAGCATATTTTCCTATAACCAACAATCCTGGGTTCAGTTTCCCATGCTTCAGTGGTAGGACTATCCGAGTCGTTTCTAGAGATCCCTGTACTGGCTTCTATTGTAATAGTTCTTTGTGTGACTGCTATTTCTGCCTCACTATACACAACACCGAATGGCAAATTTAAGGCGAAATTAATCGAGAAAACTGCGATTATTAAAATTATTGTACCTTTGTTGCTTATCAATTGTGAATGTGCAACTGGTCTGAATATTGCAACAGTTCTTTCCAGTGTAAAACACACTACTATCCATGTACTGACCATAAGTCCAAAGTGTTTTCCTATCTTATCCACTCTACAGATGAAATCATTGTTGTTATCCGGACTGAACTCTGACGTCAACGTGATGGCTTCGTTAATCGCTGACAAACATAATGCTAGAGTGTCCGACACTGCCAGCGCTCTCAGGTATATGCCACCTGGTAGTTTCTTGCACCTGCGACCTTTTGTCCAAACCAAAAGGCTGACTGTGTTACCAAAAATTCCAAAAATAATGATGAAAAATAGAATAAGTCCAGCACAGAGGTCAAAACTATTCATGGCTTCAGTTCACGACAAGAAAATTATCAGTATTTTATTTATTTATCTATCTATCTAATCTAAAAAAAACTTCTAAAACGTCTTGATGAGTCAGTCCATGAAATTATGGTTACGTCTGAGCATTCTCTGATCGTCTACACGGTAAGTACTGCTGCCTCTTGACTAGACTGGCCCAAGTCCTTAAAACAATGTTTCATCAAGTTGAAATGTGTTTTAAAACAGAGCCATCAGACTTAGATTGGCTACAAGTATAAGAAATGACACATTGATGAAAAATTGTTTTAAGGACTGAGGCCAGTCTATCTCTTGAACTGAATCCGATTCTTCAAATCTTAAATCTTCTTGAATCTGTAAATTCGACAGAGTGATTTCGCCATTTCGATAGGGTTTTAATTTCGCGAAACTTTGCTGATAAAATTCTCGCGAAAATTTTCTCGCGAAAATTTCCGATTTTACAGTATCTAAGAACATTGTTGTTACTATCGCGATCCACATAATAACACTTCAACCTTTGATTTATTCTCTTGCACAGAGCTTTGCTAACGTGTCGTTCTTTCGTAGATAAATTGAAACAACCGTTGAAATTGAAAGCGCTGGTCATGTGAACGTACGTTTGATTTTAATCACGCAAGTTTATTTAGATTTTAATATTTATAGGCGACCATATACAGTGATGATTCAGACAACCCTGCACATCCGTGCAGTCTCGCCAAAGTATTCTATGCTCGTACACTCCAACTGCGCCATTTGACGGGCTTAAGAGTCAAAAATAGACACATAGCTCCACTCGTATCTCAAAAAAATGACTATTCATGTGAAATATTTGCCATAATCACCAGGCTGAATATATTACAAACAGATATGCGCGTAATGAAGACTTCAATTGCTAAATGTAAGAGCTGAGCCTTTGTGTTCCCGTTAAATAATGCCAAGACGCTACACTTGTTCATTTCCTTATTTCATCATTTAATGTGCATTTGAGTCAACAGAAAATGGTCTTCGAGAAAAACTCAAGCTAGATTATTGAGCTACCGAATGAAAGGCAGGTGAAACAATGGGAGCTATTAGTTAAATAGTTATACATATGCGAAGTTTCGCGAAAAGTAAAACCCTCGCATAAATTTCCGAATTAACAGTAAAGCAGCCGGTTCTCTCTTCCTCAGCCAGATGATTGCCAAACTAGAAAGGACACTTAACACTACATTGCAAAACAAGGAACCAAATACAAAACCTTCGCGAACAATTAAAGCAATAATAGATAATGAATCGACAACAACAGGTACCAAGGCGAACAGTTGGAGCAACAATAACAACACCAGAACGAATAGCAGCCGAAGCCGACGGGGGTGGGGGTGTTAACTATATTTTATACAACATGCAGAAGACAAGCTTTCCCGTGGCGAGGCTCATTCAATTCCTTGAATTTTAAGTAGTATAGAAGACAGGCTTTTGTTTTTTTCTGGATTGATTCTTTACGACTTCATAGAGAAGACATGTATTACATTTAAATAATAAAGTAGGCCTATATTGGCAGAATGCATGCAGTAAATGTTAAATTGTTAATACCCAGTGCATGTGTACTTGAAATGGTATATGATTAGTACAAAAAGTACAAACATTATTTTGAGGCTTTAACACCGTTTGATCTCGTTTTCTAGACATGGAGCATTCACAAACCATAAGAGACCAGATGGATCAGAGCTATAGCATAATTTATGCATTATGCAACTATGGTGTTGGCAAGAATGTGCATGCTTGGACTTGATGAACAGGAATATACTCTGCGCATGCGCGAAATTTTTGAATACTCGCGAGATCGTCGGCATTACCTGAATATAGATAGATAGATAGATAGATAGATAGATAGATAGATAGATAGATAGATAGATAGATAGACTAGCCACTGCTCTGAAATAATATTCTGTTTTAAAAATATTAACCTCCAGAAAAAATGTTTTTCGTAGGGAGGCTAGGCTAGACAACTTATGACTTTGTTAATTCCTTGAATTTTAAGTAATATATAAGACAAGTAATACAATCAAATAAATAAAGTATGTTGGCAGAATGTTAATTGATATATAGGAACACTGCGTGTTTTGCCATTGATTACAATAAAATACACTCACAGTCTGACTCATAGCGAGAGTTGGATTAATATGGCAAAAACATGTTTGTCCTGTGATTAGTTCGGTTACCCATCAAGGATGATGCTTGTTGATAAAAATGAAGTAGTCCCTTCCCAGAAATCTCCACGGAAAGTACGCTATCACTGTCACACCATAGTACTACTGAAGTTTCTTCGTCCCAGAACTGCAGCATACAAAAGGCGAGTTTGGTATTATAAACTTGCCGATTAGGATAAATACCGACAGCTCCTAATGGATTCAAATAGTATGGAAAAATAGATTCACACACAAATATCGACCAGAACGTGAAGGACATGACTGACGCCATAACAAAAGCAGCTGAGGACTCAATGCCAAAAAAAACTGTTACTATTAGTATTAGACCAAATGATCCGCCGTGGATAACCTCCCATATCAGATTATTAATACGTAAACACAAATTAACATATCGCAAATTTAAAAAATTGAAACAGAACCATCACTGGACCAAAAACAAAACACAACGAAACACAGTTATTAGTGAATTAAGAAAACCTAAACAAGAATACTTCGAAAATCTGGACAGAGAACTTTCTTCAGACGACTGCAACTCAAAAACATTTTGGAAACCTTCAAAACTAATTTTTAATAATGGCAAAACCTCGACTAGTGTTCCACCCCTTAAGTGTAACAATATATACGCAGAAAACGATTATGACAAAGCAGAAATGCTAAACATGTATTTTGCTTCCAAATCAGTCATTGACGACTCGAACAAAACCTTGCCTATACCCGAACCAGTACAGCATACCTTAGAGTCAATCACTATCACGACTCAAGATGTTCTTGACGTTTTTCTTCATCTTGAAGTTAGTAAGGCCTGTGGCCCAGATCTTATTAATCCCCGCATATTAAAAGAAGGTTCACACATCTTAGCACATCCGTATGCTGTCATTTTCCATCGCTCCCTCTCACTAGGATACTTTACATCTTTCTGGAAAGAAGCCAACGTAACACCCATCTTTAAAAAGGACGACAAATCTCAACCTAGCAACTATAGACCAATATCTCTTTTTAGAATCGTCGGCAAAGCAATGGAACGGTGTATACACAAATACCTATATAACTATATTACCGTCAACGATATTCTGACACCCTTACAATCTGACGTCAGACATGGAGACTCCACGACCAACCAATTACTGCATACTTACCATACTATTTGTGAGGCTGTTGAAAAGGGCAAGAAAGTAAGAGCAGTTTTCTGCGACATCAGTTAAGCCTTCGACAGAGTATGGCACAAGGGTCTACTTTTTAAGCTACGTACTATAGGCTGCTCAGATAGCATTGTTAATTGGTTTCTTAGCTACTTGTCAAATCGCCGACAGCGAGTTGTGATAAACGGGCAGGCATCTGACTGGGCATCTGTACTTGCTGGAGTTCATCAAGGTTCTATTCTAGATCCTCTGCTGTTTCTAATTTTTATAAATGACATTGTCAAAGACATTGGGTGCTCTATTCGATTATTCGCTGATGACACTAGCTTGTATATTATTGCGGACTGTCCACTTCAAGCAGGACAACTTCTAAGCAGGGATCTCAATGCCATTTCGATATGGGCAAACAGTTGGCTTGTAACCTTCAACCCAAATAAAAACATTGTCTATGTTGATTTCTCGGAAAAGAAACTCAATCTTCCACCCCCTATATCTATGGATGGAATTATAATAGGTAAGACCCCTTCGCATAAACATCTTGGACTTACTTTCTCAAAAACTTGCAGCTAGGGTGAACACATTGTTTACATCTCGGAAAAGGCCTGGACTAGGGTAAACCTTCTTAAAGCTCTTAAATTCCGAGTATCTAGAAAATCGTTGAAAAATGTATTTCGCATACGTTCGTCCACTCTTGGAATGTAGAGACACTGTGTAGGATAACTGCTCATTAGCATCAAAGAAACTTCTGGATGCTGTCCATATAGAGGCGGCAAGGTACAAAACTTTGTAGTTTAGACAAACTCTTTCAGGAACTTGGTTGGGAACCTCTTCAGATTCGAAGGAATAAGCACAAACTAGTAACTTTTTACAAAATATTGCATGGACTGACCCCAACTTATCTTTTGGACATTATTCCTCCTCATATTAATGAAACTATTGATTATCCACTAAGAAACGCTGACCATTTCCAAAGCTTCAGATCAAACTCAAGCCTCTTCCATGAATCGTTTTTTCCCTCTACAATAAGAGCATGGAATAACCTTCCAAAAGAAATCAAAGAATCTACCTCAGTCTCTGCATTCAAATTTAAGTCAAATAAAAACCTTCCAAAGCCACCGAAATACTTCAATGTTGGTTCGCGACTAGGTCAAGTTCTCCAAGCCAGACTTCGAATGGAATGCAGCGCTGTAAATGCCGACTTATATCGAAAAAATATTGTCAACAGCCCTTCATGTCAATGTAGTGGCTTTGAAAACGCCTAACACCTCTTTTTCACATGCCCATTGTATGCAGAAAGTAGAAGAAAACTGTCAATACGACTGGACAACTACTCAATTAATCAACTCCTATATGGAATAGAAGACTCAACTCTTCAGGAGAATACAACCTTATTCATAGAGGTACAAACTTTTTTAACCAGTTGTGGCAGGTTTAATAATCAACGTGGGGAGCCCACTCAAGCCAGAGCTCATTAATTCATAACATAACATAACATAATTTTATTGCATTAAACATACATAATTCAAGGGTTACTTGCCTGTAACAGAATGTCAGTCAAATATTCCCCCTATCTCTCTCTCTCTCTCTCTCTCTCTCTCTCTCTCTCTCTCTCTCTTTCTCTCATTTGTATACATATATATTTTGTTCTGTCCAATAACACTTGTTGTATTAAACATCATACCACCTTTCGGAAGATGACTTATATAAGCTTACGCTTACTGTCAAATTCCTTTCATTCAACTGCTTTGCTATATTATTTGTGCTATGCTTATTGTATAAAAGAGAATGAATAAAATATGTTTAAACCAATTGGCGTATATTATATTCTTCACACTTATTAAACGTTTGGTAACACTGGGCCTGAGGGCATGTTTGGTGCCCATATATTGTTTTAGCAGTTTCTTGGCACATTTCACTCGTACCCTCTTCTGCTTAGGCGTTAACAAATGAGTGTATGCGCGGATCCAGAGGGTGGACAAGGGGTCCGGACCCCCCTCCTGAAAACTCACAAAAAGCAATACTGGTCCGGATCCCCTGAAAAATCACAAAGCTACCAAGCCAGCTTTCAATGTTGGGCCATCCTCAGCCCGCCAGCGAAACGCCTTCTAAATGGCGTTTCGCTGGCGGGCTGATGATGGCACGCTTTTAGTGTCATTTGGCATTGGTGAGCACTATTTTCAGTGCTATTAAAAGCCGTTTTCAGAATTGGACCCCATCTGGCAAAACTTTCTGAATCCGCGCATGGAGGGATCCTTCCTGCAGCCTTCTTTCTAACTTTTAGGTGCTTCGTCATATTTGTATATGCAGATCCTATTGAAATACCAACACATCAGACAATAGTGGAAAACACTGTATTGGGCTTCTTCTTTGATCAGCACCTTCACTTTTAACGTTGTTTGTGGTGACAGCCGAACGTTTTCTTCTATACTTCAGGGTCATCTTTAACCATCTGTTTTTCACTTCTGAATTTAATTATCCGCCTACAAACGATTATATATATGACACTTCAGAATGTCCTTAAACATCCTATAATTCCTTGTTTGTTGACTTTCCAGATTTTTGTTTGTTTGATCGATTTGATTCTTTACGTCCCATCAACAATATTTCAATTAAACAGGGACGGGTCTTCCTGGGTTGAACCAGTACTAAGCTAGGATATGATTTTCTAGATATTCCATCGTATAATTATACTGTCCTGCCAGCCAAGAGTGACAGTGTCGTCATGTTTTGTTTACAAAGTTATCAAGGGTTTATAATCGATAGATCATTTGTGTATTAATCCTATCCACAGGATAGGATTAATACGCAAGTGATCTATCGATTCGTGTTGCTTAAGTGGAGTGTACTAGTTAAAGTTTTACTTTACAACTGTAAACAAAATATTACGTCACTGTCACTCTTGGTTGGCACGACAGTAGCTACGAATTTGCAGAGTGTGTGATGACAGTGGTGCTGGCATATTTCAGCACAGTGTAACTTATACAGTGTTCAACGGTCGAATTCACTACTCAGAATGAAATAGATATGTATATGTAAACTAACGAGTTTAAAGCTGCATAGTCTGTTACTTTTGATCTTTTCATTTTAGAACTAATGATTCTTTTTTTCAAGAACACAGTAAAAAACTAAAATTCAGGTATACATTTTACCAATTTCGTAAATCTTAACAAATTATCAGTATCAAAACAACAGAATTTATGTTAAAATTAACTGTCTATAATTATTGGAGGGACGCAAATAATTACCAACAAGAGAAAAACACACCTGTTTTATAAGATAATTCACTTTCTCGTGCAGTTAGCTATAGTAAACAGATTCATTGTGAAAACATACCTTAATTCTACTTTTACAAATGATTTAAAAAGAAAATAAAAAAAAAATCGAAAAATGTTCATAGTTGCAGACTTAGTCTCTTTAATATATACCTTTGCGTAGAACCCGTGTAATATAGTATAGGAATTAAGGTGCTGGTAACATTACACATTGAATCAACCTCGTAAATTATGGGGTAAAGTAGAGTAAAGAAGGGAAACTTATATGTAGGCAAACTGGCCCCGAAATTACAATGCCTCCTTAAAGTTAAGGAAGACTTAAGTTAAGTATTACGTTTCAAACTGATTAAAATCAAAATAGTTACATTTTTGACCACAAGTAC
Organism: Loripinus fragilis; assembly: GCA_964019695.1. NCBI lineage: Eukaryota > Metazoa > Mollusca > Bivalvia > Lucinida > Lucinidae > Loripinus > Loripinus fragilis. The sequence goes on from CAXHUL010000290.1 coordinate 292,027, forward strand.
AACATCGATCCAGACAATTAGTCTAGCATTTAATGTAGCATGTTGAAATATCAATACTTATCTTAAGTCTTCCTTAACTTGAAGGAGACATTGTAATTTCGGGCCCTGGTCGCGCGAATGTCCCATGATTTGAGTTTATCTAATACTTCCACGGAATATTTATGGACCGAAATGGATTCATACCAGCTCTTCTATATACTTTTTCTTGGTACTAAATCATATGTATTTTAAGCGGTAAGACAGGACGTTAACAATTTATAAACTTCGGTTGTTGTACGATAATTAAACTTGACAATAAATGTAACTTTATATGGTTTTTATGTAGTTTAGGTAACCAGTATAATGTAGGAAGCTTGTTTTGATTGGTGGTTTAATGTTTTGATAAGACTTGCTCGTACTCCTTTACCAATACAAGGACATTGGGGTATTGGTACTTGGTACTTAAGTCCTATACACTGAAGGACTTTAAAAACGCAGAACATATTTAACCTTCTTTAACAGGTAAAATCGGCTGGGGACGATACTCTGTTTCTATCGATACATAATACCTGCGTTTTTACAGACACTGGCCACCACCAACTACGCACCGCTGGTTTACTATGTTTTGCACATGGCGTCCCTATAATTCAAGGAAGCAAACTATTAATATCATTTCACGTGCAACTTGTACATATACACGTATAAAACACTGTATGTTAAGTTTTATAGCTTTATTAATCATGCCACGTTTTTCCGAACATGAACGATCTGACGCAATTGAAATGTTGCAAGCTGGGGTGCGTGTTTCTGACGTCGCGTGATATTATATTTGCCATCCGTCAACTATACAGCGCCTCAGAGATCGTTATCAGGCTACATAAAGTTAAATATCGACGCTGGTCTGGTTAACCAAAATGACGACCCGACGTTAAATTGGCAACTAACATCTAGTGTATCGACAATATTTGCATCGACGATATCCGTTCCTGCTGACTACCGTCAGTGTCAGACGAATAGTAGGATTTGTATCCAGATTTTAAATAAAAATATTTTAATACAATTACTTTAAATCACGTCCGTTTTCTAGACAAATTTAAATTGCAACTATTCAATTTAAGGCTATTGCTATTCGATAGACTGTTGCCCTAAAATTATTTATTATTTTGGAATGAAATTTAAAACATGTATTGCTAATATGTTGATGTTCATTGTTGCCAACCCTCCAAAAATTGACGCATTAAAAATAAGTAAATTCTATGAATTTCAATTTTTGCGTTTTTAAAGTCCTTCAGTGTATATGCGTTTTAATACTAAAATGAAATTTGTACTGCCTGCTTTCTGTCAATACATT
>CAXHUL010000290.1:293379-349129 GCA_964019695.1 Loripinus fragilis
GCTGTATGGATGTTTGATGTATGGTAGTATCTTAAAGGGAAAAAAATCCAACCTGTCCCAGTCCGGAATCAAACCCTGGTTGCTGGATCTACAGGCAAACACTCTACCACGTCGCTGTAAAAGCACATTTGAGGAGTCCAGTAATAATATTAGGCATTTAACTCTTTCCTTGCATCTTTTGCCTTCTGCTAATAACCATTGCAGACATTTTGGACCCAGATCAGGACCGACAGAATGTCGGTTCTTATCTGGATCCAAATAGTTTGACTCTACTCTCTGACAACAAAATCATGAAAAAATAACCCAGCATGCTAAGAGTAGGGGTGCGCGATATTACCGGTATATCCAGATTTAGGAGTCCTGAGATACATATCGCCATATGCTTTTGACGGTAAATAAGTGGGTAAATAGCTATTCATAGCTAATGTTATACTGTTTGTATCTCTGACTATATAAATAAATTTTGTATTGTATTGTATTGTACGTACCGGTACACTCGGCAAACTCCGTCAATTTTCGGAGCAAAGTTTATCTGCTTTCGTTTCAAGCTGTATTTTATTTGCTTGTCAATTTTTATTTAACCTCGCTTGATAATTAATAGAAGTGAGATGTCGGACAGCCAATGAAAAGCCGGTAACTATGATAAACAAAACGTGCCGTGTGCAAAACGTTAATACCATTGGCTAAGAGGAGGATTTCCCTTGCCAAAACCAAAATGGCGGACCCGATCGAAATTGAGGAGGAAGACACTTATATTTTCTCTTTATTTAATGATTTCTCGTAAGATAGCGAATTTGATGGATCGAATTTAGATGAATCACCAAAAGTTGCAAATGTTCATGCTGTGTTTGCGATCGATCTATGCTAGAATGACAGTTAATTGTCCCTTGATGTTGAATAAAGTCGGCTCTGAGAAAATTCCCCTCCCACAAGCACACATGTTATTTAGGTGTGCGGCATATCGTGATTCGTATCTCGATACAAACCCAAAAATCGTGAAATATCGCGATGCGGTTTCCAGAGGCGATACCCACCCCTAGCAAAGAGTCAAAAGATGAAATGAGTCAGCTCATGAGATTTTGGTACTTAGCACATATCAGTAAATGAGTGCGGATCTGACAAAAGGGTCCTTAGGGCATTTAAGCAGTTTTTGTGAAATCCAGACATGTTAAGATTAACGGATCTCCCGTGTCACTAACAGAAAACTCTGCCGTTTTCTGCAAAATGGATTTTCAAAAAAAATCACGGATTTTCAAAAATCCGCTCAGTCTTATCGTTTTTTTGTTAAAAGCCATTTCTTGTGATAATTTGGCGGAAGTCGCCACATTCTGGCGAGACCTGACGAGCTTCCTGTTTGCGACAATGATCAATTGATATCGTAAGGAGGCTTGGTAGTTTCGAATAGCTGTGAGGTAAAGCATCTCAAAGTCACTGAAAAATCGATATCAATTAAGGGCTTGAATGTAAAGTGAATAATACAGGTACAAATAATCCAAGCGGCTGTATAACTTGATAAACCCAATAAAGATGGCGGAACGCGAATCATCGCCAGGGATTAGCCCAGCAAAAAAAAAAAAACGAATACGATATAGAAGCGCGTCAAATTTTAATGCAGAATATACGAGAACGTTTGACTCGGTTATGGCCAGAAATCGGGGCAAGCAGCAGGCGTACTGCAAGGTTTGCAGTAAGCATTTCAGCGTCTCTCACGGCAGGATTGACGGCGTCTGTAGACATGGGGAAACGGATTTTTAAAAAAAATCACGGATTTTCCGCGCGTTGTCCCGCATTTTTTTTCAGAAACTTAACATGTCTGGAAATCAAAATTTCAAAAACGTCTAAATTTTCAAGATTTGAATGTTCTTACAGTAGAGTCAAATTGCTTCTAACATGTAATACAATCAAAGGCGCAAACAGTTCTGATAAAATTAAGTGATACATATGATGTATGTTGCCATGGCAACAGCTGTGCATATGGACTACACACTTCCTTTAAAACAGGGTACCTCATTTCAAATGCTTTTGTAAACATGGTATGTGCATATGTGGGCTATTTGTGCAGTCAATGCAATTTCATACACATCAAATATACAGAAACATGGAGCATTCTTGAAATATTGCTCCTAGCGTCTATGTTTAAGCGTCATTTGTTTACGCAATGGAGTTGACACCAGAACGTCATTAACAACGTTAAGTGATGTCATGTTTAAAACGCATCATCTATGTACGGGTTAATCGCTGGTATCTTTGTTATTTGTAAAGATATTCTCTTCAAATTTTCTGTAGTTGTTCACAACAGCTAGATCTTTCTTTCCCTGTAAATACATGTATCTCACTTTTGACTTTTATTGCCAGAAGGCCCCTATTGTCAGATCTTGGCTCAAATACAATAGATCAAGACCTTTTTGCTTACTGGGGCAGTGCATTCACATTTAAGATTTGATTTATGCCCAGTTGATAAGAACCACAGTATCATGAGTTGGCCCAAATGGCTGTTGAGTAAATGTGTCCGAATGTGATACATACACATTATTATAACAGTAACTTGATCTGGCATACTGTATCACGTAAAGAGGATTTGCTTATATCATCGGATCACACGAGACGTGAAGCTTCGAGGGTGATTTGATGATAGGGGCTAATCCACGAGACATGATACTGTACGCCAGATCAAGTTACTATTATAATAATATGTTACTATTATAATAATATGTTTATTATATACCTTATTTCCGACATTATTCTGATTTTATAGATTGTTTTGGTCTTTAATCCAGAGAAAATGCGGGAACGTTTGCCATTTCATGACCTCACATCATCATGTTTTCCGTCACTGGTTCCATACTTAAAATTAAATTTATGTAACATTGCCGCAAGAACAGGTAACCAATGTTAGCCTCGTTTTAAAGGATAGTGATATGGAATCAGAAAACCTCAGTTCGTTGATCCAGCTTTCTGTTCCATATGGCCAGAAAACAGACAGTTCAAAAGATGTATCATTTATAGGTATATAATTAATGTATTTCTTAACTCTTTGCCTACTGGGTCATTTTTCGTGTTTTTTTTGTTGTCTGCCACTTGTTTTCATTTTTTTTTTGGAAAAACCCATCAGAGTGGCAAACAATTTGGATCCAGATCAAGCCTAATGTTTTGTCGGGCCTGGTCTGGGTCCAAATTGTTTTCTAAGGTTATCAGCAGACAGCATTAGAAGGCAAAGATTTAATTGCTTGCTAGGGTGCTAACCTTTTGAAAAGGTAGACTCATTTTTGTTACTTTAAAAGTTGTAAGTGACTTTATGTTCTTGCCCGTTGTTACAATTTCTTGTTTTTATTAAAATATGAAATATTTTTTCCTATTCAACTTAAAGAAGCTTGGCTATAAAGCTAATAGACATTTGTCTTGTTGTTTGTTCCTTGACAACTTTGACAGAGAATGCAAGTTTGGTACCAAAAGCTACCTTTTGCATAAGCAAGAGAATGTTCAGGGAGTTCGCTTGAATCCCGCTCCCAGCCACCTGTTTTTAGATATCCTATAAAAATGAAATAATTTGGTCTCAGTGAGACCAACTTTTTTTTTATTTAGATGGGATATTTAAGAAAAATGAGATAAAATCAGCAAAAGAAACCCCTTTCCAGAAATCCTGGATCCACCCCTGACAAATCACTAAAAACTCAGATGAGAAGGATCATCAGCACAGTACTCCTAGTCTTGACTGCACACATACAGATGCAAATGCTCTGACCAAAAACTAGTCCTTCTAGATGCTTGCAAAAAATTGCAAATATCAAAATACTTCAAAATATTGTAGTCAGATTTTTGTAGTTCATGTTCATGCAAATGGTTTTCTCTAAAGTTCACCCAACGTGTCACAATATTGCAAACCGAATCAAACCAGGAAGTAACTCTAAAATGACTGATAAGCATGCTGCCGATTGCTCAAAAGCTGTATGTTGGGGCGTAAATTGATCTATGTGAGATGTATAAATTGTTCATACAACAATGTGACCAAAGGTATCCGTCTCCTTGATAAAAAAGAATTTTTTGCTTATACAGGAAAAGTTTCATGCAAGAAAGAGCTTTTGAAAGATATATCCCCTTAATGACCCCAGGAATCCTACAATTTACTGATGAACACCAAAATTGACAATCTTTCGCAAGGAAATGTAATTGGGAAAGTTAGTCACTAGCTCTCACCAGAGAAGTAAACTTAACTCTAAAAGCGCCAATCGCAACAAAAGTCGTCTGCTTTTCTCGTCTGCTGAAATGTTAAGAGACCTGAATGGCAAACAGTGTGAACCTAGATCGGACTGCTCCTATGAGCAGTCTGTTCTGGTCCTCACTTTTGCTTGTATACTTAAATTTGCCAGTAATGTTAGGCAATTATTAGCAGCAGACGACTTCAACAGACAACATTTTTAGATGCATTTTTCTCGGCGCTTTAAGGGTTAGCAACAGTCATCTGCTTTTTTCAAAATGAGCAAATAATAGCCAAAGGACTAGCTGGAGAGTAAAGCTACAACAACCAGAATGCTTCAAGGCAAGGGTCAGTGAAGGTCAAGGTCACTGTGCAATTCTATTGAAAAGGAAGGTACATTTTCCACAATTGATGGCGTTAAATGTTTAGATAGAGTAGCACAGTGGCTCAATTGGTAGAGTGTTAGACTTGGGGATCAAAGGGTCATTAAATAGAAACTCCAGGGTTCACCCTGGCATTAGCCATTGTAGCCATTTGCTACTAAAAATGTAGAATGGCTACAAATATAAGTCATTGGCTAAAAGTACACTCTGTGGGGGGGGGGGGGGGTCAAAAATTACAGATTTGCGAAAAAGAGTATTTTGATCAGCTTTTGGATTTTCCAATATTGCTTTTATTATTCCTACACACTTTATTATTGTGCCATATTTTACTCTTTGAATACTGGATTTTTCAATACCATCAGGGTATCAAACAGTTTGGATCCAGATCAGGCCCGACATTTTGTTTGCAAAGGTTATCAGCAGACAACAAAAGTCCCCCCTAGTGGACAAAGATTTAAATACAAAACAACTTGTTGATACTACTTTCTGGCTAAAACTTTGGCTAAAGTTTATTTAATTTGGCTCCAACTTTTTCCATTTGGCTAAAGTGTTGGCTACAACAAATTCTTAGCCAGGGTAAGCCCTGAACTCATACTGATACGCAAATGTCTAAAATGTAGAGCTAGTTACCACATTATATCCTTATCACTTTAACTCGAATGCTAGAAACCACCACTCAAAGGCATTAACCCATATAAGCCTGGCGTCCTTTTTGTGGGATGTGGGCAAATAGTACAGGCCCAGACCAGACGCCACAGAAAGTGGCGTCTGATCAGGGTATACATTGTTTGTTTGTATAATGTTCTCTAAAAATTTGAATAAAAATGAAAAATACCACTCAACATCCCTTAAAATGGAAATGGACTGCTCCAATTGAGCACGGTTGGAAATTCCATTCGGTTTAAATTCATTAAATATATTTTACCATCCAAATCTTCACACTAGATTCTGCTGTTGTTAAAACATAAGACCAGAACAGTTGAGCTGGAAGACTACCAGTGACACTTATCTGTCTCTTATAAAATTGTTAATGGCCTTGTGGCCATGCCCCTCCCACAATATATCTAATCTGTAGCTAGACCTTCCATGTACAATTCCTTGGACTTTTGTCAGTTATACACTGGAGATGATTGCTACAAATAATCCATCTTTCCCCTGGCTGAATTATATTGTCCATCCAGAATATGTTGTCTTTCCAGGTCCTGAATCATTCAAGACAGCAGTTGGAGTTTCAGTATCCAAAACCTTAAATAGTGAGACTGCATGTCGTAAGCCTGATGCAGAAGTTCTCACCTGCCCCTGCCGCATTTTTGTGTAGGGATCATGTCGGCGGCCTCTGCCTTGTCACACTTTTGGTTTCCGATCGATAACATTTGAAGGGATGCATCAATTTCAATCAAACTTTACAGAAGGATCAAACATCCTTAAATACAGTCAAAACGTTTGAAAAGGGGGTAATCCGCAAAATTTTGACTGGGTTATGGCCCTTTTTATCTCCCGACGAAGTTTTGGCGCCGTCCATTCCGTCAGTCCACACTTTTTGTCGATCTGAAACCCTATCTCAGTACCTATTGGTCAGTTTTGATGCAATCTTGGTATAAATGATTGGTACCATTGACTCTCGATATCCTATACGTTCCGTATAAATCGATCCCTTAACACTTGAGTTATTACCCTTTTCTTAGCATAGGCAATTGAAATGCAAAACCTATATTAGCTATTTTGTGTAATGATCTTTACATTTCCTCAAAGCTATTATATACTTAAAACCAAAAGTAACTTTGCACTTTGAACTACCGAATATATCTTTACTGTTTTTGATTTTAACCAAATCAAATATTGCAATGAGTTGCTGGTACCCGCCCTAACCTAAAAAACAACTTAGGTAAATTAATCTTCTTTCGAGTTATCTGTGCTTTCATTAAAGCACAAAATCAACGTTTTCTAGGAAAATCCAAAATAAACCTAGGATTTGAACACGCTATTTTAAGGGCCATCGATTTTCTTTCAGGCTGGTACATTAAAGTTAAAAATTGTCGAATCGCAAAGCTACAGTAACACATCAAAAATAATGCGTTTTTGGAAAAGTTTATTTTGCCCCCTTGCCTCTTCCAGTGGGATATTGTGTTTACATTTATGACAGCAAAAACATGGAATTCAACTGACATGTGAATAATTGATTGAACTTTAATATGAACTTAACACATTTAAAATAGCACTCACCAATACTCAGAAAAGGTATATATAATAACAGTGTAAAGTTACTTTTGGTTTTAAGTATATTATTTAACAACTTTTTCACTAAATACCATGATTGCCCAGTGCCTGTAGATAAGCATGGCAGTGTCAAACTTTTACACCTTTTGACCCAACCTAAGGGGTCAAAGGTCAAATGATTAAATTTTGCAATAACTAATGCAGTTGTCAATATTTTTTGCTGCAAATTTGCATGCAGGCAGAGGAGGAATAGATATGAAACGTATCAAATGAGATTTTAGTTTGAATGCCTGGTTCCAATCCCCTGTGGTGGATTTAGGGGGTGGGGCCTATGCCAAAATTAAACTTTTTCGGAATATGGTCATGCTGCATATCAAGTTAAAGCTGACGACGCATGCAGCAATATGGTAGCAGATATTTTGCACACAGACACACCATTGATCCCTTGGTGGGATCAAAGGGTCAAACAGTAGTCATGTTGCATATCAAATTAATAGGAATTGAGCAAAGAGCACCACGAAAACAAATATGTCCTTACACACATCCTCGACCCCCAGGGCGGGGTCAAAAGGTCTTTTTTCTTTTCTTAAAGTGGTAATGTTGCATAATAAATTGAAGTGAAAGAAGTGTACACCAACATGCAAGCTAATACATTGACTTAACACTCACCCCTGACTTCCGTGGTTGGGTTGAATGGTCAGATATTGAAATTGTGCAGATAAGTATATCTTTTTTTTATTAAACTAAGCACTAAAACATACTTGGCAGGCTTTTGTTGTGATCTGAATGATATCTAAGGTGAACTAAGGGTCTAAATAAATGGGATTTATGTTTTGTGATTAACATGTTTCTCTAAAGTAACCCTTCGTCGGGGGATATAAATTCGACGAATTTGTCTTCTTTTTGATTGGATATTCTTCATTCTTGCAGGACAGCATACTATTTTCTAACACCTTTGAAAACCATATGAGCAAGTGCATGAGATTTCCAACAATGTGGTATGTGCGACAAGCAAAGCCTCATATCAGCCTGCGCATACGCGCAGTCTGATCAGAGCCTTTGCTAGTCGCTTGAGTATTCTATGATTTTTAAGCTACTTACTGAACGCCATTTGGAGTTTTTAAGCTTAAAAGGAGGCTGCAGAGGCTCCTTCGAGTCTACACTTGTCAAAATGTCATATTGTTGGAAATCTCATGCCACGGCTCAATTATTATCAAGAGACTTGATGCTGTCGAGACACTCCATCAGTACAACCTCAGGTTGAAAGCTAACAAGTGTGAGTTCTTCTGTAAAGCAATTACTTACCCTGTAAGCATAGTATCAGAGGATGGAATAGAGACAGGTTGGGAGAAGATAATTGTACTCTTGCAAAAGTGTCATGTCAGAATATTTTGGGGTTTATCCAGATATTAAGATGATTTGTAAAAGCGTTTGGTAAAATAGACCACAGCATACAGTATTCCAGACCATCATAGGAAATCTGTTTACATTCCCCAAGTACTAGACAATGCAGCCTACCACGGGCCATTCAAATTACATACAGGTGCATTGACTAGTGGTCGTGGAGCAAAATGTGAATATAACCAGGAAATACCACTATCACACACTACAGACCAACCCAAAGCACCATGAGGAAGTGTCACAAAACGATATCAGCGACATGACATTCATAACACAACAAAAGTAAAACAATCCGCTCTCTTCCCCAAAGGGATGATAGAAAAAAGGCAAGCGAGTATGATCAGGAAATACCACAATCACAGACCAACCCATGGCACCGCGAGGTAGTGCCACAGAACATTCACAAGACAAGAGGAGCAAACTAGAATGGACGCACAGTTCTGAAAAACAAAATTAGGACCAAACACCCCCCCCCCCCCACGCACAAACAATGAGAGCAATAGTAAACAATGAATAAACAACAGCAGAACTGCCGCCTTAAAGTAGAGCGGACATCAGCAGAAGCCACCAAGGGGCTTAAATCTATTTACTGGCGAAATATTCGCTCCGCAGATTCAGGCGCATCTCGTTTTGAACAATTTCAGAGGATGTCTTCTTATGTTGTATATGGTGTCATTTGAAATATTCTTCCAATGTCTGCTTTATCTATGTCGTGTAAAATTTTATAAATCTGAATCTTGTCTGCTCGTTCTCTGCGGTGTTCCAATGTCGATAGTCCCAACGATTTAAAGCTTACCAAACACTTTGCTCTTCTTGGAACATTTTTCAAAGTTATTTTGTCCTTGTATTTAGATGACCATATTTGTGTTGCATATTTGATATGAGGCCGTACCATTGACTTGTAGAGGTTTAAGAAAACCTTGTCCATGTATGTAAAAGTTCTGAATAGTATACCCAGGTCTCTATTAGCAATGTTTTACTTTCACGAAAATTTAACTACTAGTCAATAAACACTGCCAGATCCTTCTCTGATTATACTCTTTTGATTGTAATTATAATGTCATCTGAGCCCATTACATATTTACTGGTTTCTGTATTTTCACCAATATGAACTTGGCGACATTTATCACTTGTATAGCATTTTCCATTCACCACCCCAATATTCTGGTTTACCAACATCATTTTGAAACGGTTTCGGTGTGTCTGTTGACTACTGCGCGGTAGATTTGGGTATCATCTGCAAAAATCTTCACATGTTCATCAATAACGCCTGGTTAATCGTTTTATTTCATATTTATTCAAATTTCTTTAACAGTCTTCCATGCATTTTCTCATCGAAGCTTTACAGAAATCCAGATAAATGACACCCACATCCTTCCCATTGCCAATAGCTTCTGTTATCTCTTGCAGGTATTCAAGTAATAATAGTGTGTTACATCGGATTTTCCTTTCAAGAAAGTAAGGAAGAATGCAAAGATCAGGAATCGATACAATTAAGTACCACACCTGACCCAGGACACCGTATGGGAAAGTGACAAAAACACAAGAAAACATCTCATACAGGAGAGCCAATAGATCAGCCCTTTCCCAGCAGGTGAACAGAAGGCTGCAAGACACATACAAGACAGTATGGCAAAGACAAACACACAATAAAAAATATCCACAAAAGAAGTACCGCCTTGGAATAATCAGTAAGAAAATTACTGGAGGGCTTAAACTAGTTTCACGGTACTAACATGGTGTGACTCAGAGAACAAGTTGTTAACTGTCATATGATCAACTATAGTATTTCTGATAAGCCTTTTTCATCAACTTATCCAGTACACAAGCGAGGCTGATCAGGCGATAGTTCTCAGCTTTATACTTTTCTCCCTATTTGAATATTACTGTTACATTAGCTTTTTCCAGATTGTTGGAATTCTTTCTTCTTCCAATGATTTTTCAAGCAATAATTTGAGTGGTTTCTTAATGGCTGATTACGTTTCTTTTAGCAGTTTAGAGGTGATGCTATAATGTCCTTGTGATTAAGCAGCCTCAATAGGGTCAACTGCCTTTGAAATTTGTTCCTCTTAAACTATATATAAATATCTGTACAAGCTGTACGAGTCTGGTAACATCTCTCCATGGCAAAATGATCAGTTTTGATCACAGACAGGCAGAGTCTGAAATGCCATTGAGTGCTTAAGGGGATGAGGTCATCTGCTGGTAAACTGGCTTTACCTTTTGGATCTTTGTATAATATGATGCGTCTGTTGTCTTTCCTCCTTTTCTTGTTTGAGCCCCACCGGCGTCACTGCATTGCGTCCATGAGCAAGACACATTAATCCTAGCTTATTACTGATTCAACCCAGGAAGACCCGTCCCTACATAACTGAAATATTATTGATGGGACGCACAGAATCAAATTAAACGAACAGATCCTCCTTTTCTTGATTGTTTCGCATTTTAATTGCCTAAGAATGACAATCATACTCCCCATTTCATTGTTGCATTTCCCTGTTCGCTTTCGCACACTTTCTAATTCCTGAAGAACACCTTGTGGATCCCAAATAAAATTACGTACTACAGGACTGTCGCACCAGTCCATCATATTCAAATGTACATGGTCCTGCCCATACTGTGACTACTAGAAACTACACCCTGAATATTAATAGAGCCCTTAAGCGAAAACTGCAAGGATGTGAACAAGTAAATGTTGATTATGAAGTCAAGGCGGGAGGGGTAACTGGTACGTTAGACACCGCTAGCTTTGAGTTGTTTCGACTTGCCTGTACTGAGTTCTTTAATAAGATGCCCCCTGAAGAAGGTAGATGTGTCATTGATTACAGTGAGGATAAGTTGAAGAAAGCTCTTGTTCAGCAGACATACAGGGTGAGTAGCCCTACTTCTGAGAGATGGTATACCCTAAATTTATACCCTACTAATAACACTACACTCTTGAATGGTAAACAGTATAGTAAGTTTATTCAAGATCACCTGCCCGTTATTCATCAGATTATGTGCCAAGCTGTTAAAGATCAGAATTTAGGAAGTGTTGCATCCTTCAACGAAATTCTAGGTAGTCAGCTGCAGAGAATTATTGATGAGAGGACATGTTTGAATGACGGAAGTGATACCTCGAACAGGCCGTCTGCTCAAGAAACATCTGTGACGAATAAACCATCTGAGCCCCCGGTAGAGAAGGAATGTGGCCGCAAGGATGAAGAGAACGTAACGTGTCTGAGATGCAAACGGCCAACAAAAAGTCGCGGTGCATACTGTGAGGCAGGATCGCATTGGATCCACTATTTTTGCGATAAACTAACAGAATTTGACATAGACAGACTCCACAACGACCCCGGATTCATCTATACTTGCAAAATTTGTACTGACTTGAATGAAAATACTAACCTTAAGACTCCGGTTTCACCCCAGCCATCAGACTCCAAAAGTCCAAAGTCTCTGTTGGTATTACCTGACGTTTCAGCCTCCGGTTCCGCTGCGGTCGATATCCTGGAAGAAGAATGCGGAAGTGATTGTAACGTGTGCCACACAAGAATAGATGAGCCCCCCAATCGATGTGATTACTGCCAGTCTGAATGCCACGATTGTTGTATGGTACATGCCAGTGACAGTGGAGAGATATGCTTAAGCTGTGCTGCTAGCCAGACCCAGATTGATGAGAGTAGGCAAACTACAGATCTATCACAGGAGATCCCTAAGCGAGAGGAGACAAGAGAAGGTAAAATCCAACCATGTCAGACGCTGATAGCAGTACAAAGTGCACCTAAGACAGCTGTGGAAACTGTGACTGCTGATAATGAGATGAGTGATCATATCCAGCGCAGCGGCACCAGAGTGAAAGACAAGAAGAACCCAGACGCACTGAACGTTAAACAGTGTGAACTGCGACAGCTCGAGATCAAGCTTAAGAAATGGGAAGAGGACCTCAAAATGCAAGATGCAAAGGCTGGATCCAAGAACAATGACTCGCGGAAACTTGAAGATTACCTACAACGGACGGAGGCAAGAAATGTAGAACTAGAGGCTACAATCAGAACCTTACAGCGAAAAATCTGTATGCTGGAGAAAGCAACTCCTATATCAACCTGTGTTCCTGGGCAAACAAGTACAAATCATTGGGGCTCTAGTCAGGGTAGTAGTAACGTACATCAGCCTGAAGGCAATTACTCTTATGGAGGTGTGATTAGGCCAAACGAGGACCCAGTGCATAAAGCTAACAATGAGCTGATCAGAGGCATCCACAAGCAAGTAACCAGTTTTATTCTGAAGAAGGTTTCACAACAGATTTCATCACTCGAAACTTTTGATAATTTTATACAACTTCAGCAGCAGCAACAGGTCAGCAATAGCAATTCCTTTGGATCAAATTTGAGAAATGAGATGAATAGTGAATTCCATGACTTTTATCCAGATTTTAACTCCCAACAGGAGACAAGTTCTACCCAATGTTTTAATCCATTGCAAAAGACTGATTTTAACCCTTATGTAAACTCCCAACATATGAACAATATTAAGCCAAGTTTTAAACAGCATCAATCTGAAAGTAATTGTGATTTTAATTTTATCCGCCATGCAAACCCTGAGCAAATGAACAATAGATGTGATCGACAGCAAACCGTTCATGAGGTGAAGCATCCTATGTCCCACAGGCAAACTGAATATGGGAGGAGCCGCACCAGAGATGGTGACATGCAGGAAACCCAGAGAGTCAGCAGCCATGAGAGGAGAGATGGTAATCATGTCCCAAGGAGAGCGTACCATGAGAGAGCACCCTTCCGCTACGTTGATAGGAGAGAGCGATCAGGAAACTGGAGGAGACCAGACATTCACCGAGTCCCAACCAAGATGCCTGAGCCGAAGTCCAGCGATAGGGGGGAGTCCAGCCACAAACAGGGTCAACCAAGACCACCTACTTGTGTTGGTAACCAGGAATTCGCCAGAAAGTCAGAGGTGGCAACACCAAGTGAGATGGAAGCCAGGTTCGAGCTAGAGGTCCAACAGCTTACAGCCCACCCCAAACACATCACCACAGAGCAGGCTGCAGTTATTCATGGAACTCGGGAGGATTCAGTGGAGCCCTCCTCTGGGGACGGAAGAATGCCAGTGAAGGACTTGGATAGAGAAGAGAGCTCTAATCAAGAACAACAGCTCCAGGACCCACCCAAACCTTGCATCCCAGCACAGCCGACAGCAGGGGATAGCATCATCAATACAGTTGACGCACCTCAGAGTCAGACAGGTAGCCCCTTCACAGTGGAGGGACCTCCTATATTCTACGGCACCAGGCAGAGAGGGAATGAGGGAGCCGCAGGATCCAATCAGTCTTTTTTGTACAGAGCCCGGCCAAACAGGGGGAGACTATAGCAGGCAACACAGATGAAGCATCACCCATATGTACATCACCTGTAAATAAACTTAATATTGTGACATATAATTGTAAGAACGCTGAAACATCAAAATACGCCATAGAAGAGCTGTCTGGACTCGCCGACATTATCCTGATACAGGAACATTGGTATTTCGATTGTCAATTAGGAAATTTGAGTGCAATCTGCGATTCTATGACAGGAACTGGAAAAGCGGTAGATACCAGGGACCCAATACTGCCTGTTCAAATGCCAAGGGGCTACAGGGGAGTAGCAATATTGTGGAAGCGAACAATTGACCACCTAGTCAGAGTATTACCAGACGGAGGCAATAGAATCCAGTGCATTGAGCTGCTGACCCAACAACCTGCAGTAGTGATATCGGCGTATATGCCATGTTAAGGCTTGCATGATAATGTGGACGAGTTCCAGGATAGTCTGGCACAACTACAAGAAATTATACAGAAATTTAAGAGCTCACATTTTATTCTTCTGGGAGGGGACTTTAACGAATGTTTAACTTCACAGAAAGCTACAAAGAGACTGACAAGTATCAGGAAATTTTTTGAGGAAAATCAGTTGTCATGGCAGCAAACGGGGAAAACTTACATTGGACCTAACGGAGTAGAAATAAGCACTATTGATTACATATTTTATAGCCTAAGCATCCAGGATCGAGTAGGTGGAATTAGAGTGATGGATGATTTTGCACCAAACGTATCCGACCATTACCCCATATTGTGTAGCTTTGATATACAGCTAAGTGCCGTCAGGTCTACTAGTGAGACAACCTTTCCGCCATCTAAGGTTAAGTGGGAGAAGGTTGATAAGGACCAGTATAGGGATATTGTGACAGCAAGCATTGCCAAAGTGGATCAGAACCCCACAACATTGGGAGCGTTGGATGCAGAGATACGAAAGCTCAACCAGGTTCTTGTGAAAGCATCAGAACAGTCTGGACCCACCCGAGTGGCGAAACCTAGAAGAGCCAAGTTAAAAACATGGACTCCAGAGATCAAACAGGCCATCCAGAACAAGAAGAGAGCATTCAAGGAATGGAAGCTTGCAAGTAGACCCAACGAAGCTGGCAATATACTAGTGCTAAACAAGAAGTTGACTTCATCCTATCTTAGAAGACTATGTAGGATTGATTCGGCCAGAGCAAGGGAGCATACTAGACAGCAGATATTGGATGCCAAATCAACCGACATGAAAACTTTCTTTAGACTAGTTAATAAACAGAGAGGAAAGCTGAAATATTGTGTTAATGAATTATCCGTCAATGGCACAGTTTACAAGTCCGAGGATGAGATTCTCCTGGCCTGGAAAGAGCATTTCGGATCGTTGGCTACCCCTACAGACCATCAGGACTATGATGAGGGATACAAACAGCAGGTGGCTGGTGAGATGTTGGATATATTGGATATATGCAAGTCCCTACCGGCACAGAACCCTGAAGATTATGTTACTGAGCAACAGGTAGACAAGGCTCTGAAGTCTATGAACAGAGGTAAAGCTGCAGATATTCATGGGGTTACAGTTGAGCACTTACTACATGGCGGTAATTCCCTTCTCCAAAAGGTAACTGGTATCATCAACAGCATCTTCCGCTTCGGACGGGTCACAGAGGCCCTGTCGATTGGTACCCTGACCCCAGTGTTCAAGAATAAAGGTCTAAGCACAGATGCAAAGAATTACAGAGGGATTACCATCCTACCAACCATAACCAAGGTCGTTGAAACGCTGCTCAAAGACCGTATCCAGCCAGCAATCGAGGCTCAGCAAAACAGCTCACAGCGCGGCTTTACAAAGCATTCTTCGCCCATGAACTGCTCTTTGATTGTTGAGGAGACCATAAGGGAATATAAATATCTGCGCAGGCCTATTTATATAGCATTTCTAGACGCCAAATCAGCTTTTGACGTGGTTTCGCACGACAGTCTTCTGAGGAAATTGTTTCATGCAGGTGTCGAGGGTGTGTCATGGTCACTGATTCATTCATTGCATGCGGAGGCAGAGTCTGTGGTCAAGTGGAATGGTGCCTACTCTGATGTTTTTAAGGTGGACCAGGGTGTGCGTCAAGGTGGAATCCTAAGTACGGACTTATACAAGCTTTACGACAATGGTCTTTTCGATAGGCTCCAGTTAACCGGCGTAGGATGTCACATTGGCGAGATTTCATGTGTGGTACCTGGATGCGCAGATGATGCAGCCGTCTTGGCAGAAAACAAGAGAATCCTACAGCTTCTGGTAGATATAGCAGTTGATTATAGTGTTATGGAAAGATTCTTGCTCCAGCCAGTGAAAAGTGTCTTGTTGCAGATATTTAACCATCTTAAACGATGTCCCATCGACAATACAGTAGTAAAGATGAAAGACACGCCAATGCCGATAGTGGAAGAGGCCATGCATATGGGGATTCTCCGTTCAGCCGATACACAGGAGACTGCAGTAGCATACAACATACAGAAGGCAAGGCGTACAGTCTACAGCCTCATGGGGTCGGGACTTCACGGTGAAAACGGCTTAGACCCGGAGACGTCAACTCACCTATTGCAAACTTATGTCCTGCCAGTTCTAGTTTATGGGATGGAGGTTGTAACCCCTAAAGCAGCTCTGATGGAAAGGCTGGAGAGAACTTATAAGAATTTCATCAAGCAGATCCTGTCACTCCCGGTCACAGTGGCTGATCCGGCAGTATATGTTTTGTCTGGGGCTGTTCCAGTAGAAGCTGTTATCCACAAGAGGGCCTTGATGCTGTTTGGAAGTGTATGTAGACTGGATGAGGACTCGGTTGAGAAGCGGATAGCCCGTAGACAATTGTGTGTTAAAAGTTTTAATAGCAACAGCTGGTTCATTACTGTGCGCAAGCTCTTCTTCAAGTACGATATTCCCGATTGTTGGAATGCAGTAGAAGCACCCCCCTCAAAGGCTCAATGGAAATCACTTGTCAACAAGCATGTTAATGATTACTGGGTGGAGAGAATTAAATCCAGATCCTCACTATACTCGTCACTTGAACATTTGACAGCAGATCAGTATTACCCCGGACGCACGCATTGGTTGCTGCGGAACTCTGGAATTGCTCGTGACATCCCATCCATTCATGTGAAACTAAAGTTGGTGACAGGCACGTACATCCTGCAAGTGAACAGATCAGCCTTCAACCAAAATGAGATTGACCCAACCTGTCTTATGTGTAAAGAAGAGCCAGAAACAATTGATCATTTTATGATAAGGTGTAGTGCATTGGAGGAGGTGAGGCAGCCCATTCTGAAAAGGATTCTCCATTGTGCTGAGTATCTCATGCCGTCCCCTATAGACTCTGAAAATCTGGTCCAGCTACTCCTAGACAGTGCAGGTGTTTTTACTGATCCCAAAGATATCAAGGTCCAAAATACCATTATAAACATTGAGAAATTAGCAAAGAGACTATGCTTAATACTACATACTGAAAGATATAAGAGACTGAATCTGGTGCCAAAGCGTAATAGGAAACGGGTGGAAAAGGTAGCGGTGGTACACAGTAGCGTGAACTCCAACTCTAAAGCAAGTTCTTCAGATACTAAAATAGGGCAAATAAAGAGAACAAAGAGACTATAATAATAAAAATAAGAAAACTTAAGAAAACTCCAGACGGAGGTGTGCCTGAACAGGCAGAAGTTATAGAACAGAACAGAACAGAACATAGCATACATACTGCTTCGCCAGACTGATTCCTATCAATACCTCATTTTTTGCAAAGTACGCAGAAAGTCAACGGAGGAATTCTACGAAACAATGTACGCTGACACGAGCCTTATACAACTAGTTGCATTACTGGGTCTCCCACAATGCAAAGCTGAAAATGTCAGCCTCCACAAAAATATAACAAGCAAAAAGAGAAAAAAGTTGTTCATTTAGTCCCTATCCTAGAGGTAGGAAGGCTAGGCCAGTTACTTGGTGTTCTTTTACATTTGCCAATTTATCAAGAAACTGCCCGCATTGGGTGCGTCTACTTGCGGAGGGAACCCGGGTCGTTTCGTCCGGTCCTTAAATTTTGGTCTTCCTAGATCTGCATTCGGTCATTATGGCAGGTGTACTTTACTTTTAGTACACTCCAGGTCGCAAGATGAAAGACTAAAAGCAACCATCTGAATTGCAATATCGAACCTGTAGGGGTCTTTAAGGGAATTACGGACAACTCGGCCCAAAACCAACTCAGCCCATGCCAACTCGGCCCACATAATACTCGGCCCAAGTTTATAAGACAAGGCTTACTTCAATCTTTTCTTAAGCTCTTTCAGCTTGTATTTATCCCCCGATCCTGGTTTGACTATATATCCTGGCACAACCAGTTTTCGACCGCCTAAGAAGTATTTTGTGTTGTTTTATTTACTTTCAAGTCCTATTGTTTTGGTTATTGCTTTATATTATCTATCAGTCTAAGAGCAACAAATATAGAGCTATAAACTTTTGAGTTTCCTCTTGTAAGTCTGACTAGGCCTTTCATTTAGAAAGTGGTCAGTGGTAGCAAATTCAGGAATTTTACAACCTATTTCCGACCGCCTGGGGTAAATATTTTCTGTCAAAACCAAATAGCCCTGAACATGTTTCTGTTCTTGCAGTACAACCTTACAAAAGCAAAACACATGCAAATTATTTTTGAAAACGTTAATGTAGTCCATCACACCTGGAAAATATACACCATGTATAGAATTCTGAATGGACAGTTATGTTACTTGGGGTAGGGTTATGTTTTTTGGTATTTAACATTTTCTGTACTATCAGCAGAGACAAAGCACATGTATTTCAACACCAGAGAAATTATGCCTCACACCAGTATAAATAGTTAATGTTGTAGATGATGAGATAGTGATTTGTTTGACATTTTCTGAAGCCTGAACAATTGTTAAAAGTAAAGAAAATGAAGAAAATTGTCATAAGCACGGTATATCAAAAGTTTACCTCAAAATAAATTTATTCTGTAAGCTTTTCAATATCAGTTGGCAACAATGGTCAAAGGCAACACAGTTCATCATGTAGATGTATAAAATATGAATTTTGTATCAAAAATGTAGAAACTGTAGCCATGAAAACAAGCAGGTAATTTGGTAATAAGAAAAAGTTAAAGAAAACAGGATCCCCTAATACAATGTTTATTCATGGTTCACACTCAACCACTAAAGCCTAAAGTAAACTGCTACTTAACTTGCCTATCCCTCCTGTAAACAATGACACCACCACAGTTGCAAAATTCAGACTATTAAGATTTTTGTGAAGTAAAGTATTAGGTGGTCGAAATTAGGTAGCGGTCGAAAATAGGTTGTGGCGGGATACTTTTCCGGTTTCCGGTTTATTTTCGGTTAAAATTAAATATCTAATTTTAACACTTTAGTATGTTATAATTATAATAGTTCAATATATATCACTAGTGTCGAAACGCTTGCTTCTCCACAATACATCTAGTCGATTCTTGAACGTATCTAGTTTCTCAATGCAAACTAGGTCATTTGGTAAGGAATTCCAATCATCAATGCATCTAGCAGGAAATGCATTCTGCCGTAAAGATTTTAAACACCTTGGCTTATTTAGTTTTAACGAGTGACCACGTGTTGTAATCTCATTCAATGTAACAAACTTAGAACTGTCAATATCATCAATACCATGAAGAATTTTGAACATTTGAATAAGATCTCCCCTTCTCCTACGATATTCTAATGTTGGTAGGTTTAGTTCCCTTAATCTTTCTTCATATGATAGGTCTTTAATCTCTGGCACAATTTTGGTCGCTCACGTTGTAGATTTTCAATAGCTTGTTTATTTTTCTTTGTGACTGGGTACCATATAGAATTTCCATAATCTGTATGTGTCCTTACAAGTGTTTTATATAATTTGAGAAATAGTTCTTTATCCATAAAACTAAATGATCTCTTTATCAGTCCTATCAATTGGTTGGTCTTATTTACAACAGAGCTAATGTGACTTTCAAATTTCATTGAACTATGAAATTTTACTCCAAGGTCCTTTTCCTCAGTATCAACTGGCGGGTCTTTTAATAGTCCATCATTGTCTTTCATTTGATATGTGGTGTCAAACAATATGTTTCCATAGTGTATAGCTTTGCACTTGGCAATGTTAAAAGGCATCAACCATTCTTTTGACCGATCACAGAGTTTAAATAAATCACTTTGAATAATTTCTTGATCATTTCTGGATTTTATAGTCAAATAGAGTTTACTGTCATCGGCAAACAACTTACACACAGATCTTATTGTGTCTGGCATGTCATTAATGTAGATTATAAATAAAACAGGTCCTAATACTGAGTCCTGAGGAATCCCAGATGTTACAGGTATCCATTCTGACTCTTCACCATTTAAGATTACCCGTTGTCTGCGCTCTGATAAAAAATCTTCTATCCATTTGAGAAGTGTGCCATCAAATCCATACCCTTTTAGTTTGGTTAAAAGTCTACCATTGGGAACACTGTCAAAACCCTCTTAAAATCCAAGTAAATTGTATCAACTTGATAGCCTTCATCATATGCCTTTACCCAGTCATCAAAAACATCAAGTAGCTGAAGAATACAATTTCTTTTGCTACAGAATCCAAATTGACAGTTATTAAAAAGCTTATTTGAGTTCATGTGGTCCATAATTACTTCACGTACAAATTTCTCAGACATCCTACATGGTAAACATGTCAACTCACAGGTCT
Organism: Loripinus fragilis; assembly: GCA_964019695.1. Taxonomy (NCBI): domain Eukaryota; kingdom Metazoa; phylum Mollusca; class Bivalvia; order Lucinida; family Lucinidae; genus Loripinus; species Loripinus fragilis. The sequence continues at coordinate 313,644 of CAXHUL010000290.1, forward strand.
ATAATTGCCACAGTCTGATTTATTCCCCTTATTCTTATATAAACTTGAAACATTTGCATCTGTCCAGAACTTGGCCCAAATTCATAAGACAACTCGGTCCATATATTTTTTGAAGTACATACTAGTTGCATGCTCATGTATGATGCAACCAGAATGTCAGTGACAGACTTGGGGTCAATTACTTTTAAAAGTAATTAATTACTTACAATTACATTGGAAATTGTTCAATTAAATTACAATTACAATTACATGGCCTTTGAGCAAAGTAATTAATTACATACAATTACTTTGCCAAATGTAATTAATTACATTACAATTACATTTCACTGCCACATAGATAGCTTCATCAGATTTTACTTTCAAAGATATATGAAATGAGTTAAAACTTCTTAAAAGTCTGAGTAACCTTGGCATTCTAAATTCAATATATGTCTATTAAGTTGATTTTATTTTTAGAACTTTTTGTATTATTGCAACTTAAAAGAAATGAATACACATTGGCCTCAGAAAAGTCTTACAGTATGGAAGATAAACCATGGAAGTGATTTTGTAAGACTAGCTAAAATGCCAGAGAATAACTGCTCTCAGAAAGTGTTGATAAGAAACCTGTGTGGCCCTATGAGACATGAAAGTTTGCAGAAAAAAAGTATGAAAAGGAATATCAGATAGTGATGAACTAAAATATTACTTGTATGTGAAATGCTGGCTTTGCAAGCAAGAGGTTGCTATTTCGGTCCCCAATGGAATATCTATTTTATTTAGTTTTTCTTTTTTGTTATTATATCAACAATGATGGGTTCCAGGTTCACTGAATGAGTGAAATTTAATTTAATTTTCTGAATCACATTTTATTATTATTATTAATATAATTATTATTATCAGGCCTCCAGATAAGAGTGTGTATTGAAAACTATTTTTTTTATTTCTCATCCAAAACATATGTTGTGGGTACTCAAAAGAACCGTCTCAATGAGACAGTTCTTTCGAGCACCCAAAACACATGTTTAAATTGATGGGTAAGAAAATAATCACAATTTGACACTCATAAAATTTCTTTATCTGGATCTATGTATTATTATTATTATTATATTGAAGATAGCAAATAAGCAGTTTAAGAATTTAAAATAATGTAGTGGATAGTTGTGTCATGCACCTTAGGATTTGAGTGTGTTGATCCCAGGTGTGAAAATTTAACAAATTGCCTTCAGGGAGTCAATTCACTAACCAATACTATTGTCTGATTAAATACTATTGTTGAGAATTTCACACCTTCTTTGTTTTTGTATTGTTTTAGTAACTTAACTATTAAAGGTTTGTTGTCACAAAGCCTTATCTTATGATGAACAAATGATATATAATTTGCTTAAAAAAGGGTGCTTTCAAAAAATTAGAGGTAACATACAATCTGTGTCTGTAGTAAAATTGTTATATGCTATCTTATGTCTATACAAGCATGACTAGTTCCAATTCTCTTTTTTCCATGTTGCATTCAACTTTTCATATATTGAGTACAGCAAATGATAATATATGCATTTACAAAGACCAAGAACCATTTAGCAGCATTTTAAATATCTATGGTATTCTTAGATAACTTAAGTCCATAACTGATCTGAAGAGTAATTAAAAAGTAATTGAAAGTAATTGTTAATTACTGCCATTTTTGACCATGTAATTAATTACATTCAATTAATGTAATTAAAGAAATGTCTTAATTACAATTACATGCAATTACTTTAGAAAATGTAATTAAATTACAATTAATTACAATTACAATTTTAATTACCCCAACTCTGGTCAGTGAATTAGCATACATGAATAAGCAGTGGCGGATCCAGTTTGGGCTCGGGGTTCTAGAACCCCCCCCCCCATGTCCCCCGTTTTTAGATATCCTATGAAAATGAAATAATTTGGTCTTGATGGGGCCAAATTATTCCATTTTCATGAGAAATTTAAAGGTAATGTATGCCTGTATGTATGCCTCGACATGCATGTGCATGTATGTTTCTGACATTATCTCTGTACATGATTATGCAGTTTCTATTATTCTGTATGTATTTTAATTTGCCGTCCATAGATTTACATGTATGTCTATCTGTCTGCCTGTGCCTGAACATTCATGTGCCTGTCTGTACATGTACATGGTTTGTGTGTGTGTCTGTTCGTACGTACATACGTTTTGGTCCCATGTGCAGATCCTGTATTCTGGCTGTTGGGCCTGGACCCCCTTCCCCTGACAAAAATCCTGGATCGTCGCATGGGTCCGTCTGGCTGTCCATCAATTCATCCATCCATTGAAAATTGTAAAGTGATACTGATAAATTAAGGAGATAAGCGTGTTTGGACAAAGAATCATTTGATGCACACCTTTAATCATCTTAGTATTATTGGCGTAATTATGTTGATCACTGGCAACAGCCTTAATGAATCGCAAATGTGTGAAAATCAGTGTCTTTAACCAGTGCATTTGATCATGAGGCATAACCTTGTCGGATAACGGCATTTTTGTTCTTACAGAGGCATTCAAAATTTCATTAAATTCTTCTAGAGACCAGAGACTTTAGCTCCTTTTCGTCACTTATCTTTGAAACTCGTTTATGCATAATGTCTGAAATGTTGGTAATTATCCCATCGACGAGCAGAGAATGATCAGACAAGCCTGCTCATAGGCACAGTCTCATCAGAGCCATCGCTGCTATCAAACAAAGAATATGAAACTATGGATTTATGCTTCTAGCCTTGCACCATTTTACACATTTGAATATGTAATATGGCAAACAGTTAAGAGCTAGAAGAAATGCCACATGTTGCATCATTTCATGAGGGTGCTAACTGCTTGCTGCTGCTAGTAACAAGACAGTCTTCTGAGAAAAAAAGGGAATTAGTATGCTCAGACGGATAAGGTTGCGAATTTACGCGTATGCTTATTTGAACGTGCGGTATATTGACTATAACACTGTGGTCTCTTACGAGATATGGCAATTTTCGACTTGTCGTTTGTGCCTGCGCTGATAACCATGATAAAATTCAATATGCACAAACGGGTAAGGATACTTGATTCTTGGGGCGATAAATTAATTAAAATAATAAATAATAAATTTAAAAAAGAAAAAATATAATTAATAAAGGATAAAACGCACACACTTCAATCCCTCTTAAATGTGGGACGAGTTGTCTATTTATGATAAAACTTACATTGGGCCGAGTTGGCATGGGCTGAGTTTTGCATCTTGGGCCGAGTTGGCATGGGCCGAGTTGGTTTTGGGCTGAGTTGTCTTGCACCCCTTTAACCTACACGTGGGGGTGGGGGGGAGGGGTGCTCCTGTTAATGACCCTGTAATTACAAAAATGTATGGGTCTGAATTTTTGAAAATCCATGCAGAATTAATGAAGTTGTGGTATTATAAAACATTGGCGTAGCTCCCATTACGCATGTGCATGATAAAAATAGAAATATTTAAGGGATGAGGACAGGGAGTGCAGTGGCTCAGTGGTAGAGTGCTTGACTAGAAACCCAGGGGCCGCGGGTTCCAGCCTCACCGGCGTTACTGCGTTGTGGTCCTTGAGCTATACACATTTATCCTAGCTTAGTACTGGTTCAACCCAGGAAGACCTGTCCCTGTTTAACTGAAAGATTGTTGATGGGACATAAAGAATCAAATCAAACAAACAATTTAAGGGGGGTCACCTCATGTGGTAAAAGTGATTTTCCATACCATAAGGAACTGTTCTTAAAGGAAAGAATTCACTCCCTCTGCATGGGAGCAAATTCTTTCCTTTAAGAGAAGTTCCCATTTTGAAAAGGGTCGCAATTGAAGAGAACCACTGCTTGATCCGGTAGTCTCCCTTTGTCGTGTTAAAAATCAAGAAAATATAATGGATCAAGAAAAATGAAAATTGTTATTATGGTAGGCATCTAAGAACTCAGGTAGAATTGACCCTGTTGGGCTCCCCAAACAGATCGAAAGGACCTGGCAGAAATGACCTACTGTCAAAATGCCCCAAACCTGCACATTTACTTGGGGCTAGTGGTCAGAGCATAGAAGGTCCCCTCAAATTTACATTTTGATATTTTTCATTTTACCATAATTTTTTTTATTATTTTGACCTATGATTAAATAGCAAGATAACAAGTGCTAAATTTGATCTGTGTAGTTTGATAATTTTTATTTTAAACAGAACTTTAGTTAAAAGTGTGTAACGAATTTGCCCTGAAATATTGGGCAAGATCCTCTCCTCTGGGCGATAAACTACATGTACCTGTAAACAGTCTGGTCCAGGATTTTTTAATCTATGAGACCAAACGATACATTTTCAGAAATAATATTCCATATGCAATAACCGTACAAGATCTTATTAAACAATACAATTTAGGAACCATAGAAATTGAATCCCCAATACAATACGACACTTCCGGTATACGAAGCATACAACCGCGCAGTGAACTATCAAAAGTCATTAAAAAAGGTAGCACTAGCTACAGTAACGCAAACAAGTTAGGCAATAAATACATAGAGAGGCGCTACGGTGCCACCCTAAAAATTTACATGGACGGTAGTTAGGACCCGTCGCAGCCCTACACCGGTTGTGCAATGGTGGTGCCCGAGCTGGGCTTGAGTTACGGTTTTAAATTAAATCAACACCTTACAGTATATGCGACAGAGTTAATTGCTGATATCCATGCAGAATTAATGAAGTTGTGGTATTATAAAACATTGGCGTAGCTCCCATTACGCATGTGCATGATAAAAATAGAAACATTTAAGGGAGGAGGACAGGGAGTGCAGTGGCTCAGTGGTAGAGTGCTTGACTCGAAACCGAGGGGCCGCGGGTTCCAGCCTCACCGGTGTTACTGCGTTGTGGTCCTTGAGCTATACACATTTATCCTAGCTTAGTACTGGTTCAACCCAGGAAGACCCGTCCCTGTTTAACTGAAAGATTGTTGATGGGACATAAAGAATCAAATCAAACAAACAATTTAAGGGGGGTCACCTTATGTGGTAAAAGTGTTTTTCCATACCATAAGGAACTGTTCTTAAAGGAAAGAATTCACTCCCTCTGCATGGGAGCAAATTCTTTCCTTTAAGAGAAGTTCCCATTTTGAAAAGGGTCGCAATTGAAGAGAACCACTGCTTGATCCGGTAGTCTCCCTTTGTCGTGTTAAAAATCAAGAAAATATAATGGATCAAGAAAAATGAAAATTGTTATTATGGTAGGCATCTAAGAACTCAGGTAGAATTGACCCTGTTGGGCTCCCCAAACAGATCGAAAGGACCTGGCAGAAATGACCTACTGTCAAAATGCCCCAAACCTGCACATTTACTTGGGGCTAGTGGTCAGAGCATAGAAGGTCCCCTCAAATTTACATTTTGATATTTTTCATTTTACCATAATTTTTTTTATTATTTTGACCTATGATTAATTAGCAAGATAACAAGAGCTAAATTTGATCTGTGTAGTTTGATAATTTTTATTTTAAACAGAACTTTAGTTAAAAGTGTGTAACGAAAAACTAATTTTCTTATTTCTCAACCAAAACATATATAGTGGGTACTCAAAAGAACAGTCTCAATGAGACGGTTCTTTTTAGAACCCAAATCATATGTTAAAACTGATGGGTAAGATAATATTTTAAATTTTACGCTGAAAAATCTTGTTTATCTAAACCTGTGGATTTAACAGGCTTATGGATCCAGATACTGAGCCAGAAGAGAAGGAGTCTGCGTATCTTCAGCAGATGTACAAGAGTCTACTCTCACCAGACAACACTGTCACACTAGGAACCATCCGTCAATCACAACCAACAATGTCTGCTTTTAAGCAATCTCAGTCAACACTATCAGTCCTCAGTCAGTCACAAACGACACTAGCTGCTCTGAATAGGATGCAATCGAAGCCTGAGAGAGAAGTCAAACAGGAGCCGACTCTGTCACCTTCATCGATAGAAGAAACTGTGAGAATCATCAAGACCAATGGCACCAAACCAGCCAAAATGCTTTCAAGACCTAAAGTTCTGAAAACTAAACAGGTAAGTACTGAGTGCTGTCCCTTTATAACATACCTCTTTATAATGCAGTGTGTTATAAAGGGATTATTGCAGATTTGGATATATGACGTGGGTATGATGTGGCTCCCAAATTTTTTTCAGCGGCTAGCTGTCTATTATTGATATTGACCTAGATTTTTCACCAATCAGGAACAATCTAATACTGTAATAGTCTATTTCTTCATTTGATGCTCACTTGTGTCTTATAGTCTGTTCCTTTCAAATGGCAGTGTTTTTGGGTCATACTGTCAGTAGTAGTCGATTTCAATCTTCTGTATCTCATGTTTACCCTTGCTTTTGTATGTGTTACAGTAAAAAAAATCTTCAGATAGTCAATATAATTTGAACCGCGACATGTGATTTCAAACAATGTGGTATTGTGACAAGTGTAGACTAAGACGAGCCTGTGCAGCCTCCTTTTAAGATTTGAAACTCCAAATGATGTGCAGTCAGTAGCTTAACAGTTATAGAATATTCAAGCGACTAGCAAAGACTCTGATCAGACTGCGCGTATGCGCAGGCTGGTCTGAGCCTTTGCTGGTCGCACATACCATATTGTTGGAAATCTCATGCCGCGGCTCATTAAGTAATGATTTTGAAAGCCGCTGAATATCTTTTTTAAAGATATATCTTGTTACCATGAATTTTACATAGTAATTATAGGAAAATGATCTTGTAATGGTCGTTTTCCTATAGTTCCTTTGTAAAATTGTCCCTAAATTGCCTGATTCACTTATAACGCAGTCCATTCATATGATGCCAAAACATAGCGTTATTAAGGGACTGCGTTGTATATGTGAGCTTAGCCCTTATATTCAAGGTGAGCTTTTTTGTGATAGCCAAGTGTACAGGTTCAGTAACAATTTGCTTTAAATTGATATAACCAGCTGACCTTTTCATGTAAAAATGTCTTGTTTTGTCTGCTATTGAAGATTACAAACCCTTTTTTTAAATTATTAGGCCTAAAATAAAATTTTATTTTTTTCCCCTTACCCGATCGACCCTGAAAAAAGGGTCCTACCCAAAAAAATTTATTTCGATTTTCAGTCAAGAATATTTTTTTTAATTCATTGGCAATTTGAAAACTTAAAAAATTGTCCAATGTAAAGTGGTATCTTTAAAGAATATTCTTAGTTAGCAAATTGTTTGTGTATTAAATGTTATTGCCTAAAGTAGCACTATTTACAATTTGGTTTAATGGGTATCGAATTTGGGAAGTAAAATAAAATAATTTTCCGACCGACCGACCAATACCAGTAAAAGAGGGTCGGGTAAGGGGAAACAAAAATATTTTTAAGGTTGGCCTTAGCATGAAGTACTTAAGCTATCATGATTCTGCATTTATAGTTAAAAAAGGATACTCCAAGGCTGCTGGCCCAAACTCAATGTTATTTCACACACATGGTTCCATAATGTCTTCTACCAAAATTGCACAGGTGGTTCACCTTTTATCAACCAGAACTGAATTAAAATAGATTTTTTTCAAAAAAGAATTTTTTTTTAAGTTTACATTTAGAAGACATCCACACACATTTATTATACGTATATTGTACAAGTATGGGGATGAGTATAGGGAACTTTGTTTTGCTCAAAAATGGCCACCTTAACCCTGTACATGCTGGGTAAATTTTCATGCTTTTATTGTTGTCTGCTAACTTTTTCATAGAATTATTTTAGGAACACAATCAGAGTGTCAATCCGTTTGGATCCAGATCAGAGGCCTGATGTTTGTCAAGCCTTTTCAGGGTCCAAACTGTTTGCAAAGGTTATCAGCAGATGACAAAAGTTGCCACTGGCAGGCAAAGAATGAAAAAGACATTTGTAGTATGGCTCATGCTTTTTTCTTAGATCTTTGCTGATGTTTAAATCAGACACCCTAGAATAACGACGAAGGAGGAGCTTAAACCCGTACTCAAACTTCCAATTTTAGTTAAACAGCGATGTAGGCTGGACTTTCCTAAATAGAGACAAATTAACCGGTAGGTTAATGTAATATAATTGACAGCTTAGGCCAGATGCAGGGATGAGCAAATGTAAATTTCGTCAGGTGTCAGTAACACATGTTTATTTGCGCCTGCTCCATACTACAAGCTAAATAAAGGATTTTTCCTCGGCTTTCTATTTAAACAAGAAAGCCTCGGAAAAGTATCCTTTATTTATCACTTATTTTTATCCTATGAGAAGCCATACACACACTATGTATAAATGTATAGAAATATGAGCCGTGATACATGATTTCCAACAATGTGGCATTTTGGCAAATGTAGACTCGGGCCAGCCTGTACATCCTCCTTTTTAACTTAGAAACTCCAAATGCTGTTCGGTCAGTAGCTTAACAGTCATAGAGTATTCAAGCAACCAGCAAAGGCTCTGATAGGACTGCACGGCTGGTCTGAGCCTTTGCTGGTTGCACATACCATATTGTTGGAAATCTCATATGGCAGCTCATATCAGGAATGAGTACTAAGGCGAATTTAGTTTTACTCAATGGTAACCACCTTAAAAGGGCTTTTTTAAGGTTTTTTAACTTATACTTTATTGTCTTGTTTTAGACTGCTGGTTCAAAAACAGACGTCAGTGCTCAAGGATCCATGACATCTCCACTGGGCAGCCCTGCAGTAGCAACAGCTGTACAGACAACACCCAGGTTGGTGACTGGTTAACCCTGGACTCTTTTCATGCTAGCGGAGATTCTTTTAAGCAACCAGAACAAATATATTGACAGGAAATACTCAGCTTTTTACATAGCTTATAAATAAGCCCTGCCCTTGCTTTTTATATAGCTTATAAATAAGCCCTGCCCTTTGAATCCAACATATCCAAATTTTGGTTCAAATGAGTGGATACTTCCAACTACTGGAGTCATAATTATCAAATCTTTTCAGTAGTTTTAGTACCTTAATTAATTTTTTTGAACAATTGGGTATGTTACCCACTCCTTTTTCATTCATTTGGGTATTGCAAATGTTAATTGGGTATTTAACATTTCTAATTAATCTGGGACTAGGCAGGTAAAAATAATAAATATTTATTTGGGTATTTTGGTTTTTCAATTGGGTATTTTTGTAAATGATAAAACTTTACTTACCAATAATTGATACATTTTGTCTTATTGCAGCTATGAACATAAAATATTACTCACAATTGACTATGTTCTCTAAGATCATATTGAATAAATGCTGAAAACCAGTCAGTTGGCTGTGTACATCAAGCCACTCTGAGCTAAAAATGAACTGCGGTCGACAAAGTGATAAAATCCGGTACCAATGACTATTTGATTGTATTGGGTATACTGAATTTCTTTTGCCTTTTGTTTCCCTACCAGATCAATTTTAATTGCTTTTTTGGAAAATTTATTTGGGTAATATGCACACTAATTAAGGTACTGTACTTTGTGTTTTTTTTAACAGGGAAATTGCTCCCGTTAGACTGCCAGCAAGAGCAGGCCACACCAATCCTTCGCTAGTTGCCAATTTGTTAAGTACCAAGTTTGATATGCTCAGGCCTCCAGATAGTTGTATGTAATGGAAAATTATTTTTCATATTTCTCAACTGAAACATATGTTGTGGGTACACAATAAAACCATCTCAGTTAGGCAGTTCTTTTGAGCACCCAAAACTCATGTGTAAATTGATGGGTAAGAAAACAATTACAATTTTACACTAAAACTTTTGCTTATCTGGTCCAATAATGCTGGATCATTCGTTTGTTTATTTTGCACAGAATAGGGAGTCATATTATGGGTTACAAGAAAAGACAAGCTATCAAGCAATACAGACCCTTCAATGTTATACAAGACCCCTACTACAGAAAATGGAAACGGCTGAAGAAATACATCAAAGATATGGTGTTTGTAAGTAGCTTAAGTGGCTCTAGGAACTTGATGGAGCTACTAACGGGTTAAGATAAACAAAATTTTTGAGCGTAAAATTATAAATATTTTCTTACCTATCAATTTTAACATATGTTTTGGGTGCTCAAAAGAACCGTCTCATTGAGACGGTTCTTTTGAGTACCCACAACATATGTTTTGGTTGAGAAATAAGATAATTATTCTTTTGGTAGGCTCTCAACTATTTAGAGCCATAAACTGATATCAACAAACAGTGCAGACCCAGATGAGATGCCACTCATCAGGGTCTGCACTGTTTTGCTTAGATAAAAATGATTTTTAGAGACATAAGAAAAATTTATTTTGATATATCCTCGTACGACTTCTTAAATTGTCAGGACTTTAGTTAAGAGTGCGTAACGAAAATTTAATTTTGTTATTTCTCAACCAAATCATATGTTGTGGGTACTCAAAAGAATCGTCTTAATGAGACAGTTCTTTTGAGCACCCAAAAGATATGTCATAATTGATTGGTAAGAAAATATTTACAATTTTACGCTGAACTTTTTTGTTTATCAAAACCTGTGATTGTATAATGGACCTTCAGGAATGAATGAATGAATGAATGAATGAATAAATAATTTATTTATTAAAGTGTCACCACTGTATACAATATGAATAATCTGAATATATGATACATAGTATAGACAGTGCCAGCCTTTGAAGGCTTTTGAGACACTAAACAAAACATATAACTACATTAATCCCTTGTATACAAATGGACTCGTCCATCCTAGTCGGTAATGGGTACTCGGAATGGACACTTGATAAAATTTCTAAACCAGGTCGTACCTCCGCTTCTGAAGATTGTTATAATCTCAGCAAACCATGCAGACCCTGATGAAATGCTACATTCTGCGGCATCTCAGCTGGTTCTTTACGGTTTGCCAACATACTCTCCAGGAGTTACCGTACCAGGTATACAAGGGATTAAAAAATTAAGTGAACAGTTTGTGCTTAAAGTAGCTTCAGATCTTTTATCTTTGAGCTATAGTCTATATTGTCTCCAGAGTGAGCATCGCAAAGAGTTCTTTTTCTGATATGTTTTGTGTTATTCAAAGTACTTTATGAGTTGAATCAAACATAACTGTTGACTTGAGTATAACTAAGTCTAGCCACGTGTGAGAAAACCTGTATTGTGTCAGATCCGTAAACGAGCTATAGGTTTGTGGTTTAGAAGAATACAGAAAACAAAAGACGGAATATTATTACAGCAGCGAACAACAGGGGCACCTTTCAGCCTGCACACCGGGTTTAAGTAATTGCCACTAAGTTGAGGTGCGTTGTGAAAGAACCTTTTTCGTGAGCTATAGGTTCATGGTTTGGGATACAGAAAGAAAAATAAGGTACATATTTCCTGCACCCGAGCGAAAAGGGCACTTTTCAGCCTGCACAGCTGAAGTGTGACCTTGTTGCTCATATACCGGTAAAGAAGGTCTCCATGGCTAGGCTCAGTTACTTGTTAGGCAATAGTCTACATTTCTCCCGAATGAGCATCATGAAGAGTCCTTAATTTAATCAGTTATGTTATTCACAGTACTTAATGGAACTAAGTTGAGCCGCGACGTGAGAAAATCTGCAAAGTGTTAGACGCGTAAACTAGCTATATGCTACAGAATCTTATTCCAGCAGCAGGTGACAAGGACATCCTTCAGCTTGCACAGCTGAAATGCGGCCTTGTTGTTCGCATGCCCGTAGAGCAAATCTTCCCCCCATCGAGGCTCAGTTACTTGTCAAGCAGTTTATATTTTTTCTCTAATGAAAGAATCGTGAAATTTGCTACATATTTAGCGACTAGCACATTTGACAGCATTGTTTTGAGTTTGTCTGCTAATGAAAGTGTTTGGAAGAGGATCCCATTTTGCAATAGCACTCCGGTTATATCGGAAACCATTTTCTGTCTGATATCATTAGTTCAAGCACATTTTAGCAAAAAAATGTTCCTCTGTTTCGGGTTCACAACGATAAAATTTACATAGCCGATTTTCTGCTGGTATACCAAGATAATGTCCAAGCTCTATTTCTAGGGGGTAGGTACCATTTCTCATTTTGGAGATCGCGGTCGTGTATTTAACACATTTGCCTTAACGTATGGTTCTGTTTTAAACTCACTTTAAAAGGTCTTGTATGTTCTAAGTTTTGGCATAGTTGTTACAGAAGTTTGCCAGGTATTGGTGTAAGCCTGCAAAAGATTTGTTTCTACAGTTTTAAGAATAAAAGACAATGATATACCAAGTACGTTCTTCGAGTCGTAAACCTCATGAAGATTACATTTATAAAGCAAATTTTTTGCATCCTTACACTAATTTTTGTTTCCCTGTTCACACAAACTATAATCCCAGTTAAATACAATTTTTTCAAGCCTTTCTTCAGGAAGTTTACACAAACGTATGAAGTATCGAACGATTTCTTTCTGTTGGCGTATATGGATTGGGGTCCAGCCCATGTCTCCATCTATAGCTGGTAGGGGTGACTTTTTCCCTGTACCTAAGAAAGTTCTTATAGCTTTATGTTGGACATTTTCACAACATGCATACGTCTTCGATGCCAATACGGCTGCCGCATAGTCCACAACAGGCGTAACCGTAGAGTTATACAATTTCGTGTAGGTATCAAAGTGAAGTCCCTGGGTTTTGATATACTTAAACGTTAATGCACCCAATGCACAACTTCCAGCATCACTAAGAACTTGTGCACCGTATGAATAATCTAGATTTTCATTAAGCTCCAAACCTAGGTATTTATATGAGATTACAAGGCCAATGTTGTAATCACCGAGTTTAAAATTGAACGTTGAAATTGGATCAGACGCTCTTCTGAAATGGATAACTTTTTAACCTTCTGACAGAAGAATGCATCAGCCGAGAATGGGTTAGGCCTTTAATTACTGATGGAACCCCCCCCCCCCCCTCCCCAAGTTTGATGAGAGGAGTGCAGTGGCTTAGTAGTAGAGTTTATGCCTTGAGAGCAAGGGGTCGTTAATCCCTCTCCCAGTAGTTTTGCATGCATGCTCAAAAAGTGACTTTAGGCACATGCCATAGTTACAAAATCTCATATCATACGCTGGCTGAATTCTTAATGAAAAAAGTTTGTCATTTGAAACAACCGTATAGAGGCTTCAAAAAATCTTACTACCGTAATTGACAAAATAAGCACACATGCTCTTATAAGTGCACACTGGGTTTGTTTGTTTGATGCTTAACGTCCCAGTCAACAGCTATGTTCATGTCGGGACGGTCAGTTCACCTTACCACACTTTTTTCCTGGGCAAGCTTTAATAAGCAGTTAACCAGTACTTCATGCACATACTTTCGCTTGTAACTGACAACAACTGTTCTTGAATCAGTGGAAGGGAGGAGAATGGCCGTAGAAATTATTTCATGATCAATCACCATGAAAGTATGGGACCATGCCAGGATCAAACTCACGACCCCTGGATCTGCAGTCAAACACATACGTTACAGACAGCACTATGCGTCTCAGCACACTGGGTACTATTTGGCTTGTATATAATAAATGAGCTTCTGATTCTCATCCAAAACAGTGTTGAAAATAACACTATCATATGGATATAAAACAGAGTTTATCCTGATCAGCTGGCTTCAACAAAAATGGAATTGATCCTGATCAGCTGGCTTCCTCAAATACAGAATTTATCCTGATCCTGATCAGCTGGCTTCCTCAAAAACAGAATTGATCCTAATCAGCTGGCTTCCTCAACAACAGAATTGATCCTGATCAGCTGGCTTGCTGATGTGGATCAATGATGTTTGTAAACAAGGGTATAGAATTTTAAAATGAAATGGTATTCATGTAATAATTTCATTATATTTTAAGATGAATGCAGCAGTTTGTGATCAGGTGGTACATGAAGAGGAGAGAGTGGCCAGAGCTAAAGAAGAAAGAAGGTAAACTCATATAATATTACATGAGGGCTTACAGGGCTTACCCTGGCTCAGAATTCGTTGTAGCCAACACTTTAGCCAAATCATAAAAGTTGAAGCCAAATGAAATTGACTTTAGCCAAAGGTTAAGCTAGAAAGTAGTATAAACAAGTTTTTCTGTATCTAACTCTTTGCCCACTAGAGGCGACTTTTGTCATCTGCTGATAACCTCTACTAACAGTTTGGACCCAGATCAGGCCCGACAAAATGTTGGGCCTGATCTGGATCTAATATGTTTGACACCCTGAAAGTAGCATCCAAAGAGTTAAATATGGCACAATAATAAAGGGGTAAGGAATAAAAAAATTTAAAGCATTATTGGAGCATCCAAAAGCTGATCAAAATACACTTTCACAAATATGTAATTTTTCAACCACCTAGAGTGTACTTTTAGCCAATGACTTATTATTGTAGCCACTATTCATTTTTAGTAGCAAATGGCTACAATGGTTAATGGCAGGATGAGCCCTGAGCTTATGTAATATTGCATTTATTTGATGTGTTTGGCTACAAATTACGATTCAGTCTATATATGAAATGACCCTGTCTCCCACATCAAGACTTAGAGATTTTGAGTACTATTTGAGTTTGTTAATTGCAGGTTTCTTTTACGCAAGCTGTTACATTATCAGTCAACAGAAGGACCATTTACCCAGTCAAGACCTCTAACAGCTGGTGCTTTAAGAACTCCAGCTGATGAAACAGGTAAGAGGCTTACAGGGTTCGTACAGGCTTGAAAAGTACTTGAATTCAGAGGGCTTTTTTGAAAAGTCCTTGAAAATTAAATCTGCCTTGAAAAGAACTGGAAAAAATACTCAAAATCCTTGAAACATCCTTGAATTCTACCATTTTCTGTAGGACTTAGCACTGTAGGTGGATACCTAAACCAGTACAAAATTGTTGTGCCTATATTTTATACTAATTATCTAGTACTACTTTCTCCCATTATTTCAGTCTAGAATTTCTGAAGTATCATTTTAACACTTAAATCTAATTTTTCATAAACTTCAGTCCATGAAAGACTGTAGGAAAGTCTTTTAGAAGTCCTTGAAAAGTCCTTGAATTTTACTAAAACCTGCTGTATGAACCCTGCAGTGCATACAATCCCTGGTATAATGAGTCATGTTATAAAGGGACTACACTGCAGTTGTAATATCTGCTTCAGCCAATGAGATTATTGATCAAGATGACCACATGGCTGATTTGTGTAAAGATCAGACAAATACTTAGACAAATAAATGGAGGTTTATACACCTGTACACAGAGTTATTATCATAATGGTGTTATTTTGTGAAATTTGTGTTACAAATCTATGGCCAAGCCCCGAAATTATAAAACATTTTTTCATGCGTAACTCAGCTGAGCAAGTAATTTACTCTGCTCATAAATGTTCAAATGCCAACAATTGTTGGCATTTGAACATTTATTAGCATGATGAGAACATCTAAGAATTTTACAGCAAGAAAAATCTTAAATTTCCAGCCATTTTGTTTTTATCAGCAGTTGAAATTTCAGGCTCAGTTGATTTGAGCATGAAAAAAGTTTTATAACCTCGAGGCCAGGCCATTCCTTGTGTACGCTTTTAAATTATATCATGAAACTTCACATAAGAAGATAATGAGTCATGAAGAAAAAAGATAATACAAAATTGTACACCATACACACTTGCAATAATGTGTAAATTTCATAGGATTGGAAATGGTCGGGCATACATGTCCAATGGACACTTTTCTAGCTTTTTCAAAGATCTTCTACTGACAGACAAAGAGTCATGCCTTATCTGGGTCCAAACTGTTTGCAAAGGTTATCAGCAGATACCAAATGACAGCACTAGCAGGGAAGCAGTCAGGGAAACTCCTAATTGGGTACTTTGGCAAGATGAAATGCAGCATAATGCTGCATTTAATCAGGATCTACACTGTTGTTAAAGGTAAAAAATATCTCCAGACAAAAAAAAATACAATATATAGGAAAATTATAACCTGACACCCCTAGATATCATAACCTGACACCTCTAGATATGTACAATGGATTATCCCAAGTTTATTGTATCAAACCAGAAGGAAGAATCTATTAGTATACAATGGGTTAATGAGAGCAAATTCTAAACTAAGAAGAAATAAAACTGGAAAATTTCAGTCAAAGATGGCATAAATTGTTGTGGTCTACTGAGGCCTATGTATTGTTTCTTTATGTATAGGTTATGGATCATATATTACAATTATAAAGAAATTAAGTGCAAACAAGCATAGCTAGTGAACCACTTAATTTTTTTATAATTGTAATTTATGCTCTATGACCTACTTATTTTGTTTGTTTGATTTGATTCTTTACGTCCCATCAACAATCTTTCAGTTATATAGGGACGGGTCTTCCTGGGTTGAACCAGTACTAAGCTAGGATAAATGTGTCTTGCTCAAGGACCACAACGCAGTGACGCCGGTGAGGCTCGAACCCGCAGCCCTTCGGTCTCGAGTTAAGCACTCTACCCTTGAGCCACTGCGCTCCCATGACCTACTTATAGTTTTCTCATCTCCTTTTCTGACTGCTCCTTTGGAAATTGTCGCATTGACCACTTAACATATTTACTTATTGATTTTACTTAAGATAGATATTACAAATATTGACAAAACATGTGATTAATTTGGCCAAAAAACTAAATTTCTGTGCAAACTAATTGGTTTTGAAATACAGGAAGGGGCTGAGTGAACTATAATTCTATTTATAGGAATGAGAATGAAAGTTAAGAAGAAGGTATTACCAGGCCACATGGGAGAGAAGAAAAAGACAATGAGAGATCTCATAGGTAAATTACAGCAGGTCCCTAGGTTATAAAACTTTTCTCATGCTCAACTCTTATCATGCTTATAAATGTTAAAATGCCAACAATTGTTGG
This sequence comes from Loripinus fragilis, assembly GCA_964019695.1. NCBI lineage: Eukaryota > Metazoa > Mollusca > Bivalvia > Lucinida > Lucinidae > Loripinus > Loripinus fragilis. The sequence continues at coordinate 330,420 of CAXHUL010000290.1, forward strand.
CATTTTAACATTTATTAGCATTATTAATACAACATCTGAGAGTTTGAGAGATAGAAAATTCTCTGTTTTTAAGTATTGTATTCTCTATGAGCAGGTAAAATTTCATGCTCAGCAAGGTCGAACACAAAATAAATTCTATAACCTCAGGGCCTGGGCACTCTTTCTCATATACTCATGCTAAAAAAAGACCACACTGAGCTTTATACTGTAATGTAATGGTTCTTTTGATTTGCATAGTTACTAGGGGATCACTTACAGGCCAACGCTATGTAGAATGTAGATGCAGTGTTTCTGCAAGACCAGAATTTTTGGGGGTCATTGATGACCTCTTTTTTGAAAATTTGGGGGTCATTCTCAAATTTAGAGGGTCAGAACTGTTTTTATGTAAAATAACTTTTATTTGTCTGCGCATGTGAATGTCCCCTATCGTACGATAATGGTTGTCTCGAAATTCGGTGCATGTTTTACTATCGGTAGGCTTGAGATTGACAGCTTTTGTTACATTTTCTGTTTCTTGGGATATATGCAATGTTGTGTGCTTGTAGTTAAAGCCCTATCTTTCAGAGGACAAGAAATAAAAGCATCTGCTCACCAATTTATGATGAGGCAGCCATTGTTGTTTTACAGTTGAGCGCTTTACCCATGAGCAGAGGGTCAGTCTGAAAATAGATATGATGCATTGGTTTCATTTCTTTTAAAATCGTTGTCTTATATAATTTGGTGTATTGGAGCAAAGAAAACTTTCTTTTTTTTACTTTTTCTTTAAAATTTATGCTGTATAATGCCCCAAAATAGCACTGAGAGCAAAACAAGCCAAAATTATTTGGAACAAAACCCCATCTGTGCAAATCACCAATGACTTTTGACATGCGGGGCAGTCATCGTTTTTGAAATAAATAAGATCCGTCAATACCCAGCAAAGATATTTGTGCGCAGGTCTATTTTCCACAGGAAAGCGCTATCATAGCAGATAAAGATGACACACTTTCGTTCTAGCTGCTGCTTTTTGTGTGCGTCAAAAACACACTTAGAAAAACTGTCAGTGTTAGCAGTCAATTTATTGCGTCAAAAAGGCAAGAAATGCACTCTTGCGGAAACACTGTAGACTAAATTCTTCACCCACATGTCCTGCCAATCTATCAGACTGTTTGAAACAATTCTCTTCCAGCATACTTGCATTATGGCAAGGAACTATTTGCAAGCTGATCATGTCATACCCCCTTAATGGCCTTCAAGATACCGATCCTTTTCCATTTGACCACTCCTGGGATAATTGAGACCGGAAGGTACATGACTTGTATCCCTTCCCAGCTGCAACATTACCCGAATTGGGATGCCAGCTGGTTGAACATTGGCAACACATTCCACAGGCAGGGGGGGGGGGCTACAAATGTATACCAAGGCTTCTTCTAAGCATGCACAAAAGGCTCATAGAATGCATTAATAAAGGTGGCGGTCATACTAGAAGATATTTCTAACAATATATAACTTTGTAATCATAATATGGTTATGTCTATGCTTATTTTCAACAAAGCTGGTGAATAGGGGTGGCCTTTTTATTAGCATGAGATATAATGGTTTCCTATTTAACCCTTTGTATACTGGTTACTCCTAAAGGAGTTATTTGGCAAAAACAATCTTCAAAGACAGAAATACAATTTTATTTGGAAATTATATCCTGTGACCGCTCAATAAATACAATGGACCATTCAAAGTATATTTTATCAAACCAGAAAGAAGAATCTATTAGTACATAAAGAGTTAATCATGCAGCTCCAGCTGTTTACACATTACCAATGCAAAATATTATCTAGTAGGCAGGTTGCTATAAAAATAACAGCAAATCAATGCATGAAATATTTATACAGAAATAACAGCAAATCAATGCATGAAATATTTATACAGAGATGTCTTAGCATATTTAGCATTTACAGTGTGCACTCAACCATTGCAGAGCAAGGGGTGAACAGTGCCAATGAAACCTACAATAAGGGTCATTCATAAGAAGGGGCTCTCAAATAAACAAGTAATGAAACAGTAAAAATCTTACATACAATATCTGATCGAGGTTGATTGTATAAACACTTTTATATTTACTAATTTGGTCATCCACGTTCATGATCACAAAGCAGTCTTTAAATGAGTCGTGACATGAGATTTCCAACAATGCGGTATGCTAAGCCCAGCTAAGCCTCAGATCAGCCTGCGCATATGCGCAGTCTGATCAGAGCCTTTGCTAGTTGCTTGAATATTCTAGAATTGTTAAGCTACTGACCAGACACCATTTGGAGTTTCCAAGCTTAAAAGGAGGCTGCACAGGCTCGTATGAGTCTACAGTTGTCAAAATGCCACATTGTTGGAAATCACATGTCGCGGCTCAAATTCATTAGTTTCATCTATTTTTCGATTTCACCGGAGCCTTGGCTGCTCATCCATTTATTTCCTTACCCATCAATTTAAAATGTGTTTTGGGTGCTCAAAAGAACCCCCTCATTGAGACGAGGGAGCGCAGTGGCTCAGTGGTAGAGTGCTTGACTCGAGACCGAGGGGCCGCAGGTTGGAGTTTCACTGGTGTCACTGCGTTGCATCTTCACCAGCGAAGGTTTCGTCGTATCTACCTTTCGACAAACCCTTCGCCTCACGACCCTCAAAATCTATTATTAGCGCAGGCTAATCGACCAATGAAAACGCCAGGAAGGATTTTTTCGATAATCCCTTCCTGCCAATCAGATTAAACGTAGCAGTTTATCGGCATCTGATATACACCGCCTGTTAAGTCTCCATAAGTCCAGATAAACAAAGATTTTTGTCGTAAAATTATTCTTTTTTCTTCTGTCCTTCGGTTCAAAATTGTGTTATGGGTGCTCAAAATAACCATCTTAATGTAACAGGTCTTTTGAGCACCTTAAACTTATATTTTAGTTGTTAAATAAGAAAACTCAAGGTATAAATTAAGTACGCCGTCTTATCTGGAGGCCTGGTATTTATCGATTTTTTTGTACCGCTTTGTGATTGATCATATTACTTGTTACTATTTTCGTCTTCTGACATACTCAATCGGAAGAAAGTATCCTTGTGAGGCCAAGGGTTACGATAGCGAATCGTAACCCTTGGTATGACAAGATGCTGCGTTGTGGTCTATGAGCAAGACACATTTATCCTAGCCTAGTACTGGTTCAACCCAGGAAGATCTGTTCCTGTTTAACCGAAAGATTGTTGATGGGGTGTAAAGAATCAAATCAAAATCATCGAGACGGATCTTTTGAGTACCCACAACATATGTTTGGGTTGAGAAATAAGAAAAATAATTTTCCAGTTCACACTCTTACGAGGGTTGTCCCAGTAAATCATGGACTTTTGTTATAACACAAGACTTTGTACAAGTAATTCTATGATATTTTAAGGATGTACTTTATATACATATAGGAAACATCTTGTATAAATATGGGTGGAATCGCAGTTCAGATAAAACATTTATAAACCTTTACTTGACGGTATGTCCGCGTGACTGGCGCACGTCAAAATATTTTCAATGGATCTCATCTAGTCCAAAAGGTTGTGTACATCTAATGAAATTTCGCTGTTGTATTTCAAAAAAATGCTTTGCCACATCAACTAGTAACTATGCAAGGTAAAGTGTTGAAAATTTGAAACCTTTGTGGCCATTCCAATTGATTTTATAAAATATTTTACATACCTACTATGTTTCTTTTTTTCAGAAAAAGCTAACCTTATGAGAAGGGTACCGCGCCAAAATTAGACTTTCAATATTTTTGGGCTAATTAAACACATTAAACTGGGTTCTTTTAATGTTAAATGATTGGTAGAACAGTCACTAGAATCGTATAATGGATTTCAGGTAAAATTATATTAGTAATACCACGAAGGCAAGCTCCTTTTCAACAATTTTACAGAACACATGCTATTTTTCTTTTAGTTTTTTAGTGGTAAATATGTTATCTCGTATTAAATCCAAAAGATCTCGCTTGCTTGTGTGCTTAACATATCTAAACTTACCATATAGTAATAACTTGAACCAGGGAGACTTACTCAACAAATAGATGACACTATTTGTTACCATTTAAGCTTTATAAAAAGTATAGAGTCAAAATATTTGACCACCCCTCTTTGAAAATACGGCAAAATAATTTGCAACGTGCTCCGCATACGCGGACATACCCTCGAGTAAAAGATCATAACTTTCTTATCTAATCTCCGATTTCATCCATATTTGTAGAAAATGTGTCTTAGATGTTTATAATCATATCATACAAATTTCATCAAATTCCTGATACACAGTCTCATTTTATAACCAAAGTCCACGATTTACTTGGACAACCCTCGTATCTGGAGGCCTGATGGCTCATATACTCTCAATTCTACGCTTTCAATTTTCTCATATACATATGAGCTGTGACATGTAATTTCACACAATGTTGCATTTTTGACAAGTGTAGACTCAGACGAGCCTGTGCAGCCTCCTTTTAAGCTTACAAACTCCAAATGATGTTCGTCCAGTACCTTAACATTCATAGAATATTCAAGGGACCAGCAAAGGCTCTGATCAGACTGTGCATATGCGCAGGCTGGTCTGAGCCATTGCTGGTCGCACATACCACATTGTTGGAAATCTCATGTCGCGGCTAGGGAGGGAAGTGACTTAGTGGTAGAGTGCTTGACTCGAGACTAAGGGCCTCGGGTTCGAGCCACATTGTTGTCACTGCGTTGTGTCCTTGAGAAAGACACATTAATCCTAGCTTAGTACTGGTTCTGCCCAGGAAGACACGTCCCTTTATAACTGAAAGATTGTTGATGGGATGTAAAGAATCAAATCAAGCAAACAAAATCATGTTACGGCTCATAAATATTAATTGGACATTATTACCTGCACAGCTTCAATGAAACCGAAACCTAAGAAGAACAGATCTGCCCATGGTGGGAAAGTTATGGTTCCAGCTATTCCTCTTGACCTCACTGGAAGACCAATATTTCCTCTTACCCTTGGTGACCTTACTATACACAGTATTGGTGAGGTATGTTATCACTGTATTTCTAAGGCCATACTGTTGCTCAAACATTCCGTTTTTTGGCTGCCAACTCTTAAAAGTTTTTGTAGTATTATTTCGGGGATTTCAAGAAAATTCCCTTTTCATCCATATTATTAGCTCACCTGTCAGGTAGTGACAAGGTGAGCTTTTGTGATCGGTCTTTGTCCATCGTCCGTCCGTCGTTGTCCGTTAACAATTTACTTAAATGACATCTCCTCCTAAACTTATGGATGGATTTTAATCAAACTTGGCAGGAATAGTCCTTATATGACTCTCTTTAATCATTGTTCAAATGGTTCAGGTCCGTTGCATATCTAGGTCACACAGGTTAAAAAATAGATTTCAAAATGAAAACTTTAAAAAAAATTCTTGTCTGAAACCACAAGGCCTAGAGCTTTGATATTTGAGCGGCGGCATGACATTTCCAACAATTTGATTTTGGCAAGTGTAGAATCGGACGAGCCTCTGCAGCCTCCTTTTAAGCTTAGAAACTCCAAATGGTATTCAGTCAGTAGCTGAACAATCATAAAATACTCCAGCGACTAGCAAAGGCTCTGATCAGACTGCATGTATGCGCAGGCTGATCTGAGGCTTTGCTGGTCGCACATACCACATTGTTGGAAATCTCATGCACTGGCTCATTTGGTATGTAGCATTACCTAGTGGACCTCTACCAAATTTGTTCAAATTATGCCCTTGGGGCCAAGAATGGGCTTTCCCCGGGGTCAGAGGTTTTACATAGGCTTATATAGGGAAAACATGAAAAAGTCTTCTTGTCTGAAACCATGAGTCCTAGAGCCTTAAGAGTTGGTATGAAGCATCATCTAGTGGACCTCTACCAAGTTTGTTCAAATTATGCTCCTGGGGCATATATATGAGTTCACTATATTCTACCAGCATCACAAATATTGTTACCTCGAATGTCCTTAGTGTAATATTTTGTGTTTCGGTGAACCTTTTTTCCAGCACCCAAGTTCATACAACTAAGTCAGGCTTCCAGATAAAAGTGAAAATAAAAAATTATGTTTCTTATTTCTCAACTAAAACATATGTTGTGGGTTACTAAAAGAACTGTCTCAATGAGATGGTTGAGTTCTTTTAATTACCCAAAACACATGTTTTAAGTGATGGATAAGAAAATAAATACTATTTTACACTCACAAAGTGTGATAATCTGGACCTATTATTAGTTTTGGAAAAAGTCATGTCAAACTTTTCAGTAGCACAATAATTTTCATACAGCACTTTCAACCAAGCACAGTAGAATAACATTCTCACATTGTATGATATAAACTGACCCACTGCCCCAAATTCAGAATAATTTCACAGAATTGTTCCTTATAAAACCCCCTACCAAAATTACACAAATGGTTCTACTCCGCTTAACAAAAGGGCAGACAGAGCTCCAGATAAGTAATTTCTTTAAAGGGGACATATTAAAGTTCTAAATCCAGTAAAATGTGGAAGAAAATGGTACTAAGAGCTAAGCATATCATTTTTGTGGTAAAAAAATAAGAATATCTTTGCTAATTAGACCGTTAATTAATTAGTGCCGATAATTTATTATCGTGCTTATCCCCCTTGATTTCTGTAGCGGCGAGTCACTTCCCTTGGATTTGTGACATCACAAGGGCAGTTCGTCCGATGACTGTGTATTGACTGTATTGTCGCAGTGAATAATGCAACACGGATGTCGCCCTTGATAGCGATTTAAATGATGTTTCGGGGTGGACATTGACGAGTATGGACCAATAGGCTACTGTAACACACTTATCAATATTCCAACCAGTTCCTCGAAAGTTGAAAACCCGTTGAAAACATAATCGTAGGCTCACATCGGCAGCAGCCAATAGGGCATAATAAAATCGTATGTCTTTGTTAATCAAACCCCATTTTATATAGATTCTAGGTCTACTATTTGTCTACATGACAAAATGCTCAAGTTTATCAAATACAAAAAAAAAAACGGGTGACGTTGTCGTATCACACAGGCATGCGACAATAGCGAACGCATTGATTAAAACTTGATCGGCGACAACAACGTTTTCTATTTTCAAAAGATGATCGTGTTCCGCAAAATATATTGTTATCGATTGCAAAAAATGTAATTTTGCGATCGATAACGATATTTTGACTTTCGGAAACGCAGTTTTGCGTTTTTAAGAACTTGGAATCAGGATCGCCGGGCTACATGTATGTACGAGCCTACTCAGTAAGTTCACTGACTTGAACACCGATTAGTTTTTTTTTGTTTGTTGAATTTATTATTGTCTGTTATGTCGCATTAGTTTTTCTTTCTTCCTTTTTTGACCACTTGCCCATCGGAATCATTTTACGCATTTCTTGAGACAAGACGTTCTCAATGAGCCCATTGACAAATTGTAGCAAGCTCATGCGATTTTCATTCTTGCACCGAGGGATCAGACGAGCTTGCGCACATGCAATATCGAAAGGGCCTCCTCCAACAATATAGACATAAAGTAGAGACCCATCCAGTATCCAAGATCGGGCCACTATCTGCCTACTGGCGGCGTCGATGACGACTCAGGCCCTTAGCCCCACTAGATGGCTGCGCAACCATGTATGAAGGATTCCTTTACGAATACCAAAACTGTGGCTTTGGGCGCATGTCGACCCGAGGATTGTACATGTAGATTGACAACCTATTGAATTTAGTTGCACGTGGCCCAGGAATTCTACATGACAAAATGCATGTCATATCGGGAAGGGGAGATAGACTCGCCATTTAGTCACCGAAATCAAAGAGCATATTGCGTGTGTATCTGCTAAGTTCAAATCCTGATGCAACACAGATCTCGGTTTTTTTTATATTTTCTACAAGAATATAAACTATTAATGCGTTCATTGATTGCGTCTCGCGAGACGCTTTCAAAGAACGCAGAAAAGGCGAGCTCATGAGATTTTAGTACTACAAATAAAGTCCAAAGCACTTATCTGCGCACAGTCTTGACAGTTTCTGCCACCCTCACACACAGATTACTTAGGAGCATAGTCGGTGATGAAGAAGCAGAACAAAATTTAGCCGCTCTGCTAGGCTCTAGCCCCACTGAAGATGACTGCGCATGCATGTATAAATAATGTCTAAAAATATGCGGTAAGTGCAAAAATTCACGAGCCGGCTTTGAATTCTCTCTCTCTCTCTCCAAATTAACTGATGCCGTATTGAACACTCACCTCAACGAGCCTACATTATCTTGGTGCGCCATGCATGAATGTTTTAATTTTCGGTGATTTTACATGGGCGGTCCCAGAGGAGGGACAGGATGCGTATTGCCATGATTTTTGCAACACATAAACCCTTTTTTATCCGAGAATATTGAAAAAAATATCGGAATCCAACACGATTCTATACTTACAGTCCTTCATAAACTGCCTCTGTGACGTCATCAGGACACTCCGATAGCAAAGGGAAGTAACTAATTCAAGGGAAGTAAGCGAGTCGATATTTCATTGACAAAGCGTTCAAGCTTAAAGAAAATGATAATAATACTCATTTTATCACTGAACATTGTGTAAAATGATCTGGGTTCTTCATAAATACATAAAATCGGACATATAAAAGGAATTTGCAATGAAAAATGAAAAACCTTGATATGTCCCCTTTAAATGGCATTTCCTCCTGCTGGTCCAAATTCAAAATAATTTCACAAAATTATTCCTTGTGATGCATTCTACCAAATTGCACAAATTGTTTCCCTCCACCGAACAAAGGGGCCACCAGAGCTCTAGATAAGAAATGTCTTTAAACAGCATCTCATACTGATCAACTGGTCCAAATTCAAAATGATTTCACAGAATTTTTCCTCATGATGCACCCAACCAAAATTGCACAAATGGTTCCGATCTACTGAACAAAGGGGCTGCCAGAGCTCTAGATAAGAAATGCCTTCAAACAGCATTTCCTCTTGAACGACTGTTCCAAATTCAATACTGTTTCACAAAATTTTCCGCATAAGGCCCACTACCATAGTTGCACAAATGGTTTGGAAGTACTGAACAATAAGGCCACCAGAGCTATAAATAAGAAATATCTTTTAATGACCTCTCCTCCTGAACAACTGGTCCAAATTCAAAATAATTTCAAAGAAATAATCCTCATGACGCCTTCTACCAAAATTGATCAGAATGATTAGCTCAGTTTAACAACATGGCTACCAGAGCTAAAAATAGAAATATCTTTAATCAGGTGAGCGATCCAGGGCCCTAGGCTCTCTTATAATAATTATGAGCAGTTAAAATTTCTTGCTCAGTTGAGTTGAGCATGAAAAAAGTATTATAACCTGGGGTCCTGATATACCAAATATTCTTATAAATGGACCTTATTGGACCTATCTTAATTGACTAAAATTTTTCATAATTGTTATTTGTAAATAAATTTTCAAATTATGTGATAGTTGTTCAATGCACTAAAAGCTATAGAAACCGAAGCTTAGGGCACTATCAAGGTTTATGGACTGCCCTCGGGCCTGGACCGTCGGGTTGATATGGCCCTTGCCTGCGCTCAGGCCATATTAACCTGGCAGTCCAGGCCCTGGCCCTCGGGCAGTCCATAAACCTTGATAGTGCACTCAGCTTAGTTTACTTTTGCTTAAATATAGCTAATCTGTGACTTTTTCTTTGTTGCAGATTGTACCTGATCGGGCAGGTTTTCACACCTCTAACAGTATATTTCCTGTTGGCTACTGCAGTACCCGTATTTATGCCAGTGTCCACAGTCCAGATAAACAGTGTCTCTACAATTGTAAAATATCAGATGGTGGATCTGGACCATTAGTGAGAATACTATTGTAAATTCAGAAATTTTCGCGAGGACTTTATTTTCAGGAAACTTCGCATATGCAAAGTTTCGTGAAGCTAAAACCCTCGCAATATGGCAAAATCACTCTGTCATTTATTGTTATAGGTAAATCTTGCCTTAGTCGCGATTTTTTCACATCACTAATATGTCTTTTAATGCTATTCACGAAAACATTAAATCTTGCGAAAATTTCCGAATCTACAGTATTTTTTTTTGCACTATTCAGAAAAGAAAAAAAGCTTTCTTTGAGAATACCATATTTGCATGGGTGAAAGTTTTCAGAATTATTCCTGAATTCAGGAAACTTGGCTGACTTCCTATAAAGAAAGTCAGCCTCAAAATACTGAATCGGGCTTCTCTCATTTATTTACAGTTTATCTAAAGACAGTTGACCATTTATGATTGAAAATGTAAATATTTTGTTGGCATACTACAAATTTTGATATTTTAATTTCTAATATTTAGGATTTTGGAAATTTTGATCTTTCACCCATGTATTTGGAATTTAGCTTTATTAACAATTTCCATTTTTAGAATTTGTGAGTCCATTGGCTGGTTCTTGTTAGCTTTATTCTCACAAAAAGCATATCAGTTCATTCATTCTAATATATAAATATGTACAAAGAGTCCAGATAAATTTCAAACATCAGACCAGGTTCTAGGCGAGTCATAAACAATCAAAAACTATTGGATTATGCTATTAGGATGTTCAGACTCATGAGTTTGTTATTTTAATTAGCTCTTTTAGTTTCTGTGTTTCTTACCTTGCCCCTGATTTTGGATTCAAGTTGAGAAGTGAGAGAGGGTTCAAAATAAATGGAGAAACAGGGTGGTGAGTTGGGGTTAAAAATGAGAAGCAGGGCAAAGTAATTTAGGGTTCGAATGGAGTACCCACATGTTTTGGTTGAGAAATAACAGAATTAATTTATAAGCAGGCTCTTGATCAGGAGCAGAATGAAATTGGGTCTATAGTTTGTACCTGTTTGAAGGGGTCTGTTTTCTTAATCCTTGTGATGCTGAACCAGGATTTGTTCCTTTTTGAAAACACTGTAGATCCAGATCAGCTGATCAAGATCCACAGTGTTTTTATACCTCCTGCAAACTGTGTTTGCGGATGGTGGGTTTATACCCCCTGCAAACTGTGTTTGTCGGTGGGTTTACTGTTTACAAAATTCATCCGTGCGTCCGTCTGTCTGTTGCAACGTTTTGTTTCCTTAATATCTTGAAGAGTCAATGCTGGAATTTCATCAAACTTTGCCAATTCTATTAGAGCTATTTCCCTTTGTAATTCTAAATGGCTTTTTGTATAGGATTTATGCTTATGACTTATGCTATGATAGTGCATACACAGGCTGACCAACTCCTACAACAGCTTTTGATGCAGCAATTTGATACTTTCCCTTTACAATGTGAACATATGCATGAAGGAGTTTGGTTAAAAAAAATAATTTTTGACAAAATAACAGTTATGAGAATTTAGAGAATTTTTCCTGTATAATTGCATATGCGATGGTATGTTCATGGGCCAGTTAACTCCTACTACAGCTTTTGATGAATTGATCTGTTACTTCACTTACACAATTAAGTCATATTAAGAATATGCATGAAAGAGTTTGGTGCAAAAAAAGATACAAAATGACAACAATTAGAACTTAGACAGTTTTTTTTCGATTAGCAGAACTTAAAGAATTTTTCCGATATATACAAATTATTATAATAGTAACTTGATCTGGGGTACTGTATCACGTCGAGTGGATGAGTTCATACCATAGGATCACCTGAGACGCGAAGTCTCGAGGGTGATCCAATGGTATGGCCTCATCCACGAGACTTGATACTGTATGCCAGATCAAGTTACTTTTATAATAATATTGTTATTATATACCTTTTTCTGACATTATTTTGATTTTATAAATTGTTTTGGTCTTTAATCCAGAAAAATTGCGGGAATGTTTGCCATTACATTTTGTCACATCATATTCACGTCATATAATATGATGTTATGTCATCATGTTTTCCGTCTCTGGTTCCATGCTTGAAAGTTACTTTACGTAACGTCGCAGCAAAAGCAGGTAACCGACGTTAGCCTCGTTTTAAAGGATAGTTATGTGGATTCAGAAAACCTCAGTTCGTTGATCCAGCTTTCTGTATCAGATGGCCAGAAAACAGACAGTTCTAAAGTTGTATCATGTATAAGTATATAATAAAAGCTTTGAGGTATATAACTTCTAGTTGTGAATACTCTTTGTGTATTTGATCCTACCAAATGTTTTGGATTGCCAACTTAAAGATCTTTTGCATAGATTGTGCTGAAATCTTGTTTTCAAAACTAAGGGCCCTTGTTTGAACTATCACTGACCCTTACTGTGCGGGGGGTATCTAATAAGCATTGCTTATTGACTTTTTTCATTCACTCTGATTAAAAATACTTGCTTAGAACTGGAATGCTGAAGGTTAGCTCTATAGAAATTGGGAAGGAGTGCAATACATAAAACTGGGAGCGCAGTGGCTCAGTGGTAGAGTGTTTGACTCGAGACTGAAGGGCCGCAGGTTTGAGCCTCACCGGCATCACTGTGTTGTGGTCCTTGAGCAAGACTTAGACAATATCCTAATTTAGTACTGGTTCAACCCAGGAAGACCTGTCCCTATATAACTGAAAGATTGTTGATGGAACGTAAAGAATCAAATAAAGGGAGCGCAGTGGCTCAGTGGTAGAGTGCTTGACTCAAGACTGTGAGGCCGCGGGTTCGAGTCTCACTGGTGTCACTGTGTTGTGTGGTCCTTGAGCAAGACACATTTATTCTAGCTTAGTACTGGTTCAACCCAGGAAGACCCGTCCCTGTTTAACTGAAAGATTGTTGATGGGACGTAAAGAATCAAATCAAACAAACAAAAAATAAAGAATCAAATCAAACAAACAATACATAAAGCAATACAGCATGACAAGAGTTAATTGTGGATTTTATTTTTCAGTTTGAGATAGTACCAGAAGATAACTCCGAGATATTTCAGAGCCGATTCTTGTCAGAGTGTCACAGTCTGTTACTCAGAGCCCTCAATCAGTCTAGGTATGTTATACTGATTTAATTCTCATCACAATACATCAGTAAGAGATTCTGAGTTTTTGGTACTTATTAGATCTTTGAGCAAAAGACATACACAAAGTAAAGATGCAGATGAAGACTCAGACCAAAAATCAGATCTCTAGCCGCGCTGGATATGTCAACATGAGAATTTAAATAAGCCTTTACAGGCCTCCAGATAAGAGTGCGTACCAGAAAATTATTTTACTTATTTCTCAACCATAACATATGTTGTGGGTACTCAAGAGAACCATCTCGATGAGACGGTTCTTTTGATCACCAAAAATATCGAAGTGACAGACTTATCCTTACCTCACTGTGGTCAAAGTTACATTCCATTTTGGATTTCTGACCTGTATCCAGAAGATGAAGATGAAATATATGTTTAAACCGATGGGAAAGAAAATAATCACAATTTTACACTAATTTTTTTTTTTGCCGAACTGGCCCTATGCCTTTAATCATGGGGTAAATACAAAATCTTGTAAACTGGCTTATTCAAGTCTAGGGAGCGCAGTGGCTCAGTGGTAGAGTGCTTGACTCATGACTGAGAGGTGCGGGTTCGAGCTTCACCGGCGTCACTGCATTGTGGTCATTGAGCAAGACACATTTATCCTAGCTTAGTACTGGTTCAACCCAGGAAGACCCGTCCCTGTTTAACTGAAAGATTGTTGATTGGACGTAAAGAATCAAATCAAACAACAAAAATTATTCTTGTCTAGGGACTTGAAGAATTTCTCAGTCTGTTGCCAGTTCATTGATGACATACAATGGGAAACATTGTACAATAATCACACCCTACAACTGCCCGTTTTGTAGACAGATGACAGTTTTGAAGACAGATTCTCTCATATTTTACAAGGAATGGGTAGGTGAAGATTTTTTGTTTTTCATAAACAATGAGCGAATCTATGGACTCATTGCTGATAGAGAAGATGTCTGATAATAATGCAGAGCAATTTGAATATGTTTCTCACCCAAATAAGACATTTGTTAGCTATCAGTGTGCCAAACAGTTGGATTCAGATCAGGCCTGACGTTTTCTGATCTGGGTCAAAACTGTTTGTAAAGGTTATCTGCAGCCAACACTTTTAGGCAAAGAATTGTTTAGTTTTTCTGAATGGTTCCTTTTTCTTGGCATCATATCACTGTCTGTCTGTCTGTCTGTCTGTCTGTCTGTCTGTCTTCACCTACCCTTTCCTTGTAAAATCTGAGAGAATCTGTCTTCAAAACAGTAATCTGTTTTCAAAACAGGTGGTTTAGTCAGGAAAAAAATCAGAAAAAGACGCTTATTTAAGAAGGTACAGGCATTTTGTGAAGAAAAGGTTTTGAGATGCCTAATAGGGGTATTTTGGTATGCTGAATCCAAAAACCAATGTTGGCAAGCTGAAAAATGTTGTCTTCACTGTCTAATTTGCATATTTCCAAGATGGCCACCAAATTGAAGAAATATCAATATAAATCTGTAGAGTAACGTGTTAAGGATGCCAAACTGGAACAAATCAATCCAAGAACATCTTCTCATGACTGGGTGTCTTCACTGACATCAATTTATGCAATTAGAATAAAAAAAATGTGATCAATAGGTAATCAGGGGGGACAACTTGAGCGAATGATCTTGCTTCCGACTTATTTAAGGTTTTTTATGTTAATCTGCCCAAATGTGTCAGGAATGATTTCATTAAAATGGGAACTTTAAAGCATGCATCGCAATGATATCACTATTGTTTGCAGGAAAATATGACAGTTTAAACAAATTTTGTAAGTTTCAGCTAGAGGAGGGGTTAATGTGATTATTAAGAAAGTGGGCCTGTACCTAAAAATGCTTGTATCTCATCAGCAACTCACCCTGCACTATTAAACTTGCTAGGAAATTAAAGCTTAGATATAGTCCTTTTATGTGATGGGATGGTCTGATATGCAGATTAATTATCTAATTTGCACACTTATTAATGTTGGTGAAAATTTCAGAAAATAAGGGAAACTTATAAAAAAGCAAAATAAAACTGAATTTTGTCCCAAACTGTCCTTGTTGCATGTTATTATATCATCTGAGACAATAACGATACGATTTGACACGTCCCTCATCCAATAGCCATATATAAACTTATCTCATTGCATATTTTATAAAACTAAAAATTGAGGTAAAATCATGGAACAACTATTCTCCCCCTCCCCCCTCCACACACACCTTGGGTGGGGATGGGGGGCTTATTAGACTTACCTTGCATCCAAAGACAATTACTTATGGATGCAAAATTGTTCAGTGGGACCACTAAATGCCAAAAAGATATCGTCTCCGAAAATACAACTGTTTGGATTACATAAAATTGAATGGTGTCCATGGCAACCCATCACGCACTGTAGCTGGGTCAGAAGCATGTCCCCTTCATTTGCAAGCAGACCTGAAATCGACACTTGCGTGACTCACAATCTTTAGTGGATTTTTTCCCTATTCCAAAAAATTCAAGAAAAGCAAATTGTCAGTTATTGGCGAAACAAAATGGTGGCTAGATAGCAAAGAAAAAATGGTTCAGGGAGGCTTGCCTAGAACGAATTACCCACCACGCCCCCCCCCCCCCCCCCCACCCATCCATAATGTGAAAATCCATAATATGATTCTAAAGGAAGGTGGTGTACCTACAAAATGATTCGTATCTAAGCACCAACACAACCTAGACTACCGAACTTGGTAACAAATTTAAGCCCAGACATAGTTCTTTTATTCAATGATCTAATATACAAAGTTTTGTTCATGCATATTTATGAGTATTAATAACATAAAATAGAAATAAAGAAAATTCTCAGAAAAAATAAGTTGGTGTACCTATACACATTACCCAACACATTACCCATATGTAAGTTGCTAGTTATCATATACTATCAAAGTTGGTATCAAGTCAAAACCTAGACAAAGTACTTTTACCCAATGGTATGATATGCAAATTATCTAATTTGAATATTCATGAAAATTTATGTTAACATGAGAAATAAGAGAAAAATGGTAGAAAAAATAAGGGGGGTATACATACAGTACTACCTAAATGTCAGCTGCTAACTATTCTAGACTACCAAACTTGCTACCAATTAAAAGTTAAGACATTACACTTTTACTCAATAGCATGATATACAAATTATCTAAATTGCATATTCATGAATATCAATGAAAACATTAGAAATAAGAGAAAAATGGTAGAACATTTGAGGGGGTGTACGAACAACATAATCCATATATCAGCTGCTAACAATTCTAGACTTAAAAAATTGGTACCAAATGAAAGTTGAGCCATAGTACTTTAACACAGTATTCCAATAGACAAATCTAATGTGCACATTTGTGAATATTAATGATAACTTAAAAAACAAATAAGAAAAATTGCGGAAAAAATAATAGGGGTATATCTACAAAATTACCTATATCTCATCTGCTTATTGTCATAGACTAACAAACTTGGTACCATATAAATGCTTAGACTTAGAATATTATATGCCATGATTAGATATGCAATCATTTTTACGATGATATTCCTGAATATTAATTGATACGTTGGAAATGAGAGAAAAATGGTAATAAAATTAAAGGGGTATACCTACAAAATTACTCCTATCGTAGCTGCTAATACTCCTAGACTATCATACTTGGTACTGACTTAAACCTAAGACATTTTACTGTACTCAATAGTAATTATGTGAAATTATCTAATTTGTTAATTTATTAATATTAATGTAAACATTAGAAATGAGAGAGAAAACGTAGAAACATTAGTGTGGGTCTACTTCTGAAATTACACCTATCTCATCTTTATATTGTTCTAGACAATTAATCTTGGTATTAAATTGAGGATGGGACATAGTCTTTTATTTCAATGGCCAGATATACAAATCATTTAACTAACATATTCATAAATAGTGATGAAAACTAAAGAAAAATTGAAAAAAAATCAATAAGGTTGTATCTTCAAATATTACACATTAATAAACAAATTAAATAATTTGTGTACTAACAACAGTGTAATAGAACTTTACCTGGACTTCAATTCGGGAACAAGTTTAGAAAGTGAGTATGAAATCTAGGATAAATAGCAGCTAAGATATGAGGGATTTTGTATGAATATTCTATCAATTGTTCTCAATATTTTCATATTTCTAATATTTTAATTTATATTCATGAATACATTTTTAGTTAATTTGCATATAGGACCTTATTAAACGTGGTATGTATTAGCATTAAATTGGTACCAAGGCTGTTAGTATAGGATAGTAAGCAGCTGAGATGTAGATAATTTTGCATGCACACCCCCTTATTTTTTTACGATTTTTCTCTTAATTGTAATGCCTCCATTAATGTTCGTGAATATGCAAAGATAATTTACATATCTGAACATCGGATAAAAGTCCTATGTTTTAACATTCAGTTGGTACAAATCTAAAAGTTTAGGACGAGTAGCTGCTGAGATACGAGTACTTTTGTAGGAACATCCCTGTTCTTTAGAAGCGCATTATGCGTTGCCATGACAACCATGCAATTTCACATAGCTTAAATGGGTCTATTTTTAGGCCAATATTTTTTACCCATCTAGGTGGTCTCACAAAACAATTTGACACACATTAGAAGTTTTCCTGAATGGTGCAAGGTTGGTCGAATTAGACCCTAGGTTACCAAGGAACGTGAATGCTGTTACTTTTGAAAGATACAAAATGTACCGTATATTTGGGCATGCCCATTACGACATATTTGTTTTAAAACAAAACAACTTGTTGATTATCATTTATTACTTGCAAAGCTGTTAAACAGTCCAAAATCATGGTATGAATAAATCTTACATTAGATAGCAGGATACTGAATAAGGCAAGTTTATATATGATTTTATAGACTACACCGACATTTATTACCATGAATACGGTAATAGCGTGGAAAACTTATATAAATTGCCGCCCCAAACCATGAAATCTAAGAGTAAAACCATCTTAGGACATAATACTAATGAATTTGAATGAAAAACATTGTCAAAAATAAAATATTTCGCCAAAATGTCAAATTCCATGATTTTTGGCGGCCATTTTGAAAATATGCAAATTAGGTCACTAAGACGCCATTTCCCAGCTTGCCAACATTGTTTTTTGGATTCAGCATACCAAACTACCCCTAATCAAGTTATCAAACCCTTTTCTTCACAAAATGCCTGCACTTGTTAACTTTTCTGATTTTTTTTCCTGACTAGTTGTATATATGGAGCGCAGTGGCCTAGTGGTAGAGTGCTTGACTAGAGACCGAGGGGCCGTGGATTCGAGCCTCACCGGTGTCACTGCATTGTGGTCCTTGAGCAAGACACATTTATCCTAGCTTAGTACTGGTTCAACCCAGGAAGACCGGTCCCCGTTTAACTGAAACAATGTTGTTTGGATATAAAGAATCAAATCAAACAAAACAAACAAACAAGGTTGTTGTATACATTAATAGTGAATACCATATTTACCCTTATTATTCAGACACCTTAATTTCTTATCATATTTGGCCTAAATTTGAATTACCCATTTCCCATCATGAAAATCAAAGGCGTAGCCAGAACGCTGAAAAAGTTACGCAAATCAAAGGGAAACTACTGGATCAAGCAGTGGTTCTCTTCAATTGCATCCCTTTTTAAAATGGGAACTTCGTTAAAAGAAAGAATTTGCTCCCAGAAGGCGCAAATTCTTTCCTTTAAGAGCAGATCCTTGTGGTATGGAAAACCACTGTTACCACATAAGTGACCTCCCTTG
>CAXHUL010000290.1:349152-437833 GCA_964019695.1 Loripinus fragilis
TAGCAATGCTTCTTCTAACCTGAGTTTTAGTCAATGGACAGATGCATTATATATTTCATTCCATACTAAAAATAGGCAAACACATATGTTTCAGAGAGATAAAAGATATCATCTAGCATTTAAGATACATACTTTATCGTAAGAATATGCTGTTTACATATTTAAAGAACACTGTCTTAAAATGGCGTTTTGTGTGATTTGGGTTTATGTTTCTTTCTTTTATTCAGCAATGCTTTGTTGGAGATGATTTTTAGTTGCTTGTTATGTCTAATTAGACAATATTTATCATTTCTCTCAGTATTTAGCACTCCAATGACAGACATTTACATACATTAGTAGTGTAAACTCATATAGACATGTAATTGCATTACATATTTTATTTAACAGAAAGTAACATATATGACGGTAATTACAGGTGCCCAAATCAGTTAAAGATCATATTGCTTGTCATTTGCTTCAAATTAAAAGATAATATCGATTCGTAAGAATGAGAAATAACTGGATATTAACATATATATAGTATGTATGCCTATTATTTTAGGGTAATGTTGTGAATTTGGCTATTTCAGGGTAACGCTCCATCCGCTGAAAATGTAACGCACTTCATTATGTGGCTACTTTAATGTGATTTTAGAAAATTAAAGTCTACAAACCTCATTTTGTGGATGTCTTTTGGCAGCACATCGTCTAATAATAGTATTGCATTAAATAGTAAAACAGTTGAAAGAAAGTAACGTATATGACTGTAATATCATAGTAAGAAAGACGGCAAAGAACAGGAAACGATACAATCAAGTACCACACCTGACCCAGGATACCACATGGGAAAGTAACATCATCAACAAGTCATCACCACCAACATGTGGTATAATTTTTAAACTCATACTGGCTGTTTGCTGCATTCCATTAAATGATTTTAAGGCAATCTTCATGTCCATATATAAGAATTTAGTATAGGTAATAGATGCAAAATATTGCAGCAGAGAATGTACACTGAAAATTCGGTAGTACACACTTTACTGAATTGTCATTTCAAGTGGTATGTTCTTTGTTTGATTTTATCAAATGTAAAACATGATAAACATACTATAAGAATAATGTTTCAATATAATAATAAAAAAGCTATTAACTCGATAAATTATGAAATGGGGAAGATTGCATTTCTTTTCGAATTCGGATACATTATATTCACGGGGTGTGGTAAACCACCCCTTCCGCTAGACATTTTCGCGTCTGATATACCATATATACAAATATTTTATATTGCTTTACTGTCGTATGCCATTGTATACATATATACCATTACTTTAATTGGGAATATGCTGAAAAGGAAGCAATAGGTGAACATCAAGCGTGTTTCCTCCCAATTTTACCTAAGCCTTATTTAATGAAGGGTTCATTCAAAGATGGCGTCCTACAGCAAAACTGCTACCACAATTTGACTGTACGACGTACCTTGGAATGTAGCAGAAGGCCTTTGGATTGTATTTCTGCAGTCAAACCATGCCTCGAGGTTATAAAACTTCAGTTCATTCTCAAACTCAAAATAAAGTGCAATGATTTGCTGCTTGCGGACACGTTACATTTTATTTAGAGCTTGAGACTGTACTCGAGTTTTATAACCTCGAGGCCAGTTCTGGGTTAGCCTCAGGTTGAGTTAGAAGGAAAGTAAGTGAAAGTTCACACAAAAACGTTGGAAACTCAGCGTTTATTTTTACAGTGTGGAATTAAAATTGATCAAATATTCACGGAAAAATTAAGGTACTATATATAGATTAAAATATGCGAAAATCAAGAAAGTTCAGTGTAAATTCACTCGGTCGAAACGTCGATTTCCGGAATCACTCGAGTAGGTAAAATCATCCGGAGCTTCTTAGAAAGGCAGATGTTCTATATCGATCCAGAGGACTGGGGTCCTGAAAATAGACAAAACTATCATGGAAAGCATCTCCGTGTAAACGTAACGTCAAATTGAAATATGCACTATAAAATCCAGGAAGAGAATGATGAAATCTGGTATAATTTGGCACTGGTTTGTTTCCAAAATATATGGTCCAGTGCATGCTAATTTGATACACATCGCATGTGCGCAAACGCCTTCACGAAACGCCCATGGTGACGTAGGCAGAGAGGCTAGGTCTATTTTTTGTGGTATGAGTCACCATCTACATCCATACTTTGTGTATGCGAGTAGCAAAGACCCTGGTGAGTCTGTGCATATGGGCAGACTCGCCAGAGACATCGTTTCTGGGCAATGTGATACGTACAAACATCTCACGTGCTGGCTCAATTATGCATCCGACTAGGGTTTTTTACAAATGAAATTTATTTTCTCCTCAAAACATAAACTGGGGGAACCCAAAAACAAACAAATAACCAGCATAGTCAAAATAGATGTTTTTTTATTAAAGTAAGTAAAACACCATATTTTTGTTGGATGGTTTTATCTTCGGCGGATGATTTCATCAAGGGCTGGTTGCTATGAAAGCTCAAGGCTCATATGACAGACGCCCCTTTGCGCTGCTTTGGTCACCATTATGGGGACGGGGAAACTAACTCGGGCCCCTAGATTAGAGTGCGTATTTATGAGACGGTTCACAATGAGACGGTTCTTTCGAGCATACAAAACACATGTTATTAACCCTTAAAGCGCCACCTATATTTTGCAGCAGACGAAAATAAAAAATGTTGCCCCTTTTTAAAAGAAAAACGAATAAGGCATGATATTTCATGAGAATGGTCTGCTGGCAGACAATTCTCGTGAAATATCATACCTTATTTTTTTTCGAAAATTGGGAAAGATGACTTAAAATTTGTCGTCTGCTGCAGTTGTGATTGGCGTTTTAAGGGTTAAACTTATGGATAAGGAGAAAGAATTGCAATTTTACGCCCAAAAGTTACTTTTCTGGATCTATGCAAATATGGGCAAGATTGGTTCCTCAGTAACAAACGCTGAATAAACCAGGCATTTTAAGTTCATTTTCAGGCTAACGCAGCTAATTTCTTCAAAAGACTTTTTGACCGAGGTGGGATACATCATCAGCGGACACATCGTCAACTTCCCCCTGTTAAGTGTTCAAGTTGGTTGCATCTGCAGGCAAAATGATAACTTCTGGTTTCTGGGATTTTGTGTGCTTATGATTATTTCCTGCAAAACTGGACAAGCAATCAATTGGCTCTACCTGTATTAATCATCAGAATTGCGACAGTTGAAAGAAGCAATCAAAGCTTACACTTAACACTTTCTTTCATGAATATTCGCACTCCACCCAATATGAATAATTATATAAATAAACTTTCAACAGAGAAATTACATGTCAGGTCCAATAGTGTAGGATATGGTGTAGCATTTTCCATAAGCAAACAAAGTATACTCTGATCAGACAGCTCTTACAAGAGCTGTCTGATCTGGGTCTGCTCTATTTGCAAAAGCGTTAAAAGTTGTCTATAAATGTATGAGGTAAAGGTTAACACAACAAATGTTTGTTTTGTCGTCTGCTGATAATGGTTTAGAAGCCTCTTGGTCAAAAAGTGAAGACTCAGATCAGACTGCTCATAAGCATAGAACAGCCCTCATGGGCAGTTAAGCTGAAGTGTACTTTTCATCATCATTGCTTTTATTATGTGTGTATGAACAACTCATCATTTTAGAGGTGGCTGAACAATATACACATATTACTTGACTTTTCACTCACTGTAAAGGCGGCATCTCATGAATGCGTAATTAGGACTAGTCAAGCTTAGGCATAGGTAAAAGCTAAAAATGAGGCGTGGTGTTATTCAAAAGTAACTGTATCATCTTGTGCCACCACCTCAGTCATAATTTAGTCCTTAAAACGCCAGCAAAATAACTGCAGCTGAAAATGTCTACTTAGCATAAGCATAGAGGCAAACATTGTGGACCCAGATCAGACTGCTCCTACTGGAGCAGTCTGATCTGGGTCCGCACTGTTTGTTTTTGAGGCTTCGCATATCTTAGTGGACGACAAAAACATACATTTTGTGATTGTGCGCTTTAAGGGTTAATAAATGTGAGTTCAGTGTGTATACGGTTAGGATATTCACAAAATGCACGCACGTTTGCGCGGCCCAAGCAACTTACTAATTCTTCACCTTTTAATAGAACCTGATTTCTCTTGTTTAGCAGATGAACTAGCCGAACAACGCCCAGATATGAATATTAAAGTTACCGCCTTTACAGTAAGCGAAAAGTCTATTGTTACATACCGAGTTTATCACCTGCACACTTTCACATTGTGGAGGCACATTGAAAACGCTGGGATCCTTAATTCCGTTGGTGAAGTTCGAATAACCCTTAAATATCAGATCCATTGCTGTAATAAAGACAATAAAGAAATACTTTCACAGGATACTCGTACATGCCCAAATGAGATAATTCGAATTAAATGATTCTTAACCCTTAAAGCGCCAAGAAAAAAATGCATCTGAAAATGTCATCTGCTGAAGTCGTCATGCTGCAAATAATTGCCTAGCATTACTGACGAATTAAGTATGGAAGCAAACAGCATGGACCCAGAACAAACTGCTCCTATAGGAGCAGTCTGATCTCGGTCCACACTGTTTGCCCAAGAGGCTGCTTAAACATTTCAGCAGACGAAAAAAGCAGACGACTTTTGTTGTGATTGGCGCTTTAAGGGTTACATACCTGCTGGAAATGAACAAAACATAAACCTTCATGCATGCATTTTGCAAAATATTTTGTACTTTGTTTAATTCCTGCGATTGTACAACGGCAGATATAGTGTAGGCAGCTGTGTCGAAATTTTGGCCCTGTGTGCATTTTCCAATCAATTTCCATGTAGAGAAATTTATTCCTTTTACACACAATAAGCGAAAAACATAGGTGCTGACCAGACTGCGAGGATGCGAAAGGTGGTTCGAGCCTTTATTTTTCGCGTGCAACAGTCAGGTTTTCTGGCGACGAGACCCAAATATGCTATTTTTATGTGTAATGCAATGACGTCCATAACGACGTCACGGTTACGTATGTTAGAAACTTGACGTTTTTTTACAAAACAAAATTTAAACGCAAGTTAAGCATGTTAAGCGTCGTATGATAATTAGAAAATGTTAACTTCTCAGAAATTTATCATTTTCCTAATTTTATTCCAACCTGTTCAATTAATTCAATACAATGAGCATTCAACCCATATAAGCCTCGGTCCTTTTTGTGGAACATCTATAGGCAAACAGTGCAGAACCAGATCAGGCACCGCATGCTGCGGTGTATGATCAGATTCTTTGCTTTTTGCTTACAGAATCTTCTATTAAAATTAAAATGAACTTGAAAATTCCTACCCAACAGCCCTTAAAATCGAAATGGATTCGTCCAATTGATAAGGGCGGTAAATTCCTTTAGGCATAAATGGATTAATATTAATTCTCTATACACTTACTGCCTTTTATTGAGCCTTCTAGGTTTTCCATAACAGGTGTACAGTCGTCTGGTGATATCGTGATGTAGCCGTTCTGACCCTCTAATTCTGGTATCTTGTAAACTATTGTTTCAAGAGGCTTGGCTTGTGAACCAAACAACATCGGATATTGAGCAGGAGTGGAATTCACTATTTATAAAGTAAACAAAAATAAGTATTCCTTACTCTAAAGATGAACAATTTGTTTTAACCCTTAAAGCGCCAAGGAAAAATGAATCTGAAAAATGACGTCTGATGAAGTCGTCTGCTGCAAATAACTGCCTAACATCATTGACTAATTTAAGTATAAAAGCAAACAGGGTGGCCCCAGATCAGACTGCTCCTACAGGAGCAGTCTGTTCTGGGCCCACACTGTTTGCCATAGAGGCTTCTTAAACATTTCAGCAGACGAGAAAAGCAGATGACTTTTGTTGTGATTGGCGCTTTAAGGGTAAATTAACATTTCTATCAATACTGATTTTTTTATGTTCCAGTTATTTTTGACAGTCATTTTAAATTTTCTAATTTCACTTCCATATATTGATAACTATGTGCAATTTGTAAACCTCGGGAGGGGGAGTAACTACCTATATATGACATAGTACGAATGTGTGTGCCAAATAGCCCCCTTTTCAGCGCTGCCAGGTATACGATAAGCCCCCTTTTTCTATGAAAAAGTATATGACTGACCAAGTTATTCATTATTGTTATATGAATGGTCACGTTTTCTGACACCCCTGTTTAAAAATGCTCATATTTTAGCTTAGACATTAAGCTCAGAAACTTTAAACTTGTAATATGTATTTGAAAACTTTGTTTACAGACAGCTAGGAGGGTTTATAAAATCAAAGAGCAGTATATGAATATGTAAACATTTTGTTCAATCAAGTATATGAATATGTCTTTTTTTTCGAATTTCAAGTATATGATTGGGGTAGGTTTAAAAAAAACTGGCTCTCACACCCGTACCAAAATTACCCCCAAGTAACCAACCCCCAAGTTGTAACACATTTATCAGTTACCTTACATTTTAACTGCTTTGTTGCACGTTGACCTGATAAACGTTGTCTATCTCACGGCATGTGCCTTTATCAGGTCATGATGACGTTGCACTTTTTAAAATGACGTTGTCAATGTTTTTGAATTACGTCGTCAATGGCACTGAATCGACACAAAACTCTATACATACGTCATTATCGCTAGTTTGAACAGTAAATCAGCTTGTAAGCTGATAAATAGAATACCCAGTTTACGTCTTTTGACATCAAGTTTACCAGGCTCGGCTTTGAGACCGCATGTTGAATCGCTCGACAAGCCTCGCGATGTCAACAAGCATTCTCAAAGCCTTGCCTGGTAAACTTGATATCAAAAGACACTCACCTAGTATGCTCTATTTCTACGGAGGCTGTTAATACATTCAAATCGTACATGTACTATTCACAAAACACATGTCTATTGAGTTTTGAGCTGCTTATGTTTTCTTTGAGCGAAATGATGCATATAACGCTCACCAATGGCGTAGCCAGAACGCTGAAAAAAATTACGCACATCGAAAGTAGACTACTGGATCAAGCAATGGTTCTCCTCAATGGCGTCCCTTTTAAAATATGAACTTCTCTTAAAAGGAAGAATTTGCTCCCAGAGGGAGCGAATTCTTTCCTTTAAGAGCAGTTCCTCATGGTATGATAAATCACTTTTTCCACATTGGGTGACCTCCCTTGAATCTTACTATTTTTATTACGCGTGTGCGTAACTGCGTATTGGTAGATACGCCAATATAACGGTCACAATGCAAATTTGAGTGCATTCTCTTTGCGACTTTAAATTATAGTCAGCATATTGCCATGTGGGTGTAAGTAATTTCAAACTAAAATTACAAAATGAAACTTTTTAATGACTATATCAATGGCTGTGTGTGGTAATTCAACCCTTAAAGCGCCAATTACAACTGCAGCAGACGACAAATTTTGCGACACCTTTCTCAATTTTCCAGCAGACGATTCTCATGAAATATCATGCCTTATTTGTTATTTGTACAAAAGAAGCAACATTTGAAATTGTCGTCTGCTGCAAATTATAGGTGGCGATTTAAGGGTTAAATGTAGAAACAGTTTCATAATTTTTTTTACTAATTGTATGCTTTTATACTATTATCTAAAAAATCTGCGCATGTCTGCAGAAACCTTTAAATAATCTGAAAAAGGATCCTCCAGAAACAGAGAGAGCCTACATTATAAGAAAATAGCAGACTCAGCTTTATTGAGTCTGTTCATGAGAACTAATGGAAATAGCAACAATTCCCGCGACCCCTAGCACCGGCTTAAGCGGTATACTGCTTTCAATTTTTACCCTTCTATTACTGCAGAACCACGCAGCAAGAAGACTTTAACCATAAGAGGGTCACTGATGTAAATAGTCTGGCAAAGAAAACTTGCACCCTTACTTACTTTGCACACTCTACATTTTTTTGTTCATTGGTGTATTCTTTGCTTCCAAAGGATAACCTTTTTCTAAGAACATATTTTTATTCTGTACATGCATCTATCAGAAGAGGACTTTTGGATAAAAAAAAAGTATATTTTAGTATGACACACGAATAGGCATGGTACACTTTAAAGCTGCATAGTCTGTAACTTTTGATCTTTTCATTTTAGAAATAATGTTTCTATTTTTCAAGAACACGGTAAAAATACTAAAATTCAGGTATACATTTTACCTTTTTCGTAATAATTAACAAATTATTAGTGGCAAAACAACAGCATTTATGTTAAAAATTAACTGTCTAGAATTATTGGAGGGACGCAAATAATTACAAACAAGAGAAAAAACGCCTGTTTTTATAAGATAATTCACTTTTCCATGCAGTTTTCAGCTGTAGAAATTAGATTTATTGTGACAACATAACTTTATTCTACTTTTGCAAATGATTTAAAAAAAAAATATTTTTTTTTTTCGAAAAATTTTCATAGTTACAGAGTATGCAGCTTTAGTACACATACTTGAAACAAAAACAGGTACAACGGTTTAGAACGAGTGGGTGTTTTTTACAGATCTTGATATTGTAAAGGGACAGTTGTACAGTTTAAACGGAAGTTGATAGGTAGCTATACGTGTCAAGGAATATTTAATCTTTAAGGAAGAACTTTTGACTTCAGAGACGAAACGAAACAACACCAGCAAACAAATGAAATATACAACGTGCCTGAGCCGTGACATGATAATAACAACAAAATCAGGATGCCTAAAGCAAATATTCAGATCAGTCAGCTCATTTTGGATCTTATCTAGTACATATTTGTCATACTGGGTACAGTTATCCCATATTGCACCATCATATTCAAGTAATGTTCTGGTAAATATTGAATAGATGGGTTCTAGTGATTTCCTGTCCAGCTTAAGGGGATATATCTTTTAAAAGCTCTTACTTGCATAAAAAATTATTTCTATATAAACAAAATAGGTTTTTTATCAAGGAACTGCAATTATCTGACTGCAATATTTAGAAGTATTTTGACCCAAAATTTATGGCTTTCTTGTATTATTAATAATTTTTCAATTTGACATTGAAAAGTTTATAAGCAAAAATTGTAAATATATATTTTCTACCAGAAATTTTGTACACATGAGGAACTGTTCTTAAAGGAAAGAATTCGCTCCCTCTGTGAGCTAATTCCTTCTTTTAAGAGAAGCTCCCATTTTAAAAACTGGACGCAATTGAGGAGAACGATTGCTTGATCCAGAAGTCTCCCTTCGATGTGCGTATTTTTTTCAGCGTTCTGGCTACGCACTTGGTGAGCGTTATATGCTAGCATTTCGTTCAAAGGAAACATAAGCAGCTCAATATACATGTGTTTTGTGAATAGCAAATGTACGATTTAATTTTATTAACAGCATCCGTAGAAATAGAGAATACTAGGTGAGTGTCTTTTGATATCAAGTTTACCAGGTAAGGCTTTGAGAATGCTTGTTGACATCGCGAGACCCAAATTGCCAAAGTGAACTCTCATATGCACCTTGGTATCATCTTTTCAAATGATTGTACTTGGCATCATCATGAACACCAAAGCATGGAAGCGAATCAATATAATGCATTAATTAAAATTTCAACTAAACAGGATATCTCTTGTCAATGAGATTATTTACTTCTCACATATACGTCTACTGCTAAACTATGCTGATGTTGTGTGGAATAATTGAACACAATGTGAATCAAATGAATTAAACAGGATTCGAAATGAAGCTACTCAAATAGTTACTGGTTCAACAAAGTAATCTCCATTGATTCTCTCCACACAGTAACAGGTTGCGAAACACTGGGATCAAGAAGGAAAACCTATAAGCTAACCACGTTTTATTAAATGAAAAATGGACTTTGCCCTGATTATCTTGTTACTCCTGTGCCTGCTACTGTTGGCAGTACATCAACACACCCTCTACGAAACTCTTCAGATCTACAAACATTACATGAGAATTCTCTGCTATACTATACATCTGTCTTGCCTTCTGCTGTCCGCGATTGGAATGAACTTCCAGTGCAAACTTGGAATTCGCCAAGCCTTAACATCTTCAAAAACAGACTGAATTCCAACTTGATTACACCACCCTGATACTACAACACAGGTAAAAGACTTGGTCAAATATATCATGCTAGACTGCATGCAGTCCTCTCCGTCAACACCTGCATTCAAAACATAAAGTTGATAGTCCCTGTGTGTACTTGTGATGATATAGAAGATACTCATCATTTCTTATTTGTACATCATCAGTTCACAGGCCTTAGATGATATTTACTTAACTCAGTGTCAGACATCTGTCAACATAATCTTAACGTTCTACTCTGTGTTGATATAGTACTAACTTTTGATCAAAGTACGCAGATATTTAAAGCAGTACAGGAATTTATAATTAAGTCAAAACGTTTAATATACATATTAATGTCCCCCCATAGAATTGATCATCTCCAAATCCTGTGGAGACAGCAAGGATAACTGTAATTTGTAAATATTCATTCTCCATTTCAAAAGTCAAACTTCATATTTTGTATTAAACAGCAGTTCTCACATTATACTATATACAGTTAAAAACCTGGTTAACTACAGTTCGAATTATCTAGTTTTTGCTGTATTGTTAATATATACTTATGTCAATTCAAGCCATACTTTTATTGTTTTTTTCTAATATTGAATAGCTGGGAAACAGATTTACAAAAGTCAATAGACTTTCTTCTGAATACCTTTTTGTATTTCCAAAAGGTCTGTATGTGAACATATTGTATTATATGAACACATATTGTTATACAAAAATGAAATAAAACTTTTAACTAATAGTTATACCATGGCTTGTCCCCCTGTACGTGGAGACAATCCAAGAGCTTTGAGCAACTGGAATATCTTAGGTACAGGTGGACAAACATGGTATAACTATTTTACATCACGTACATCAATGTAGACCTTGCATATTATGAGATATTACGTGCTGAAGTTGAAAGGTGTAGTATAATTTGTTTTAAACGAAGTTTCATCTGCTTTCACAACATAATACATGTATCAATTTCCCATTGGGTGATTTGTTATAGATGCACCATTTTATGAAATTGACACATAAACTTATGGCGGTAAACAAACAACAAAAGAGGCCCCTTAAAGCTGCATACTCTGTAACTATGAACATTTTTCGAAAAATTTTATTTTCTTTTTAAATCATTTGAAAAAGTAGAATTAAGCTATGTTTCACAATAAAAATGTTCACTACATCTGAAAACTGCATTGAAAAATATTTACATTCCTATTGTAATCGCCCTATATGAAAGAAACTATGGTTCGTGTTGCATTGCATTTCCCAATGCAAAACATTGTGAGTTGGCCAGGCGTATATATACGGTAACTTCTTAGCTTATTGCGTGTAGGAATACCTCGACCCGCTTCTTCTATCGGCACTACTTTTGGCCTAAAGCCGAGGTCAATGTCAGCGCTATTTTTAGCATGAATCACCGTCTGCTTTCCAAAAAAAGTAAACAATGGAAGAAAACAGCGAATTTGGCAATTTCGTGATAGAGTATGATGATATTGACAGTTTAACAGATATGGACCAGTTTGAAGATGATGAAGAGCTATTTAGTACCCTAGACATGAATTTTCTAGACTTCTTGGCTTCCACCAAGCCAACAGCCACAGAGACTGCCAGAATGAAGGAAGAGCTCAAGCAACCAGAAATGGACCTTCCTCCCACAAGATTTCACACCATTAATGAGGACCAAATGAGGGCATTGGAGGAAAATAGACAATCAAAGTCTACAAAATCAAATACTAAATGGGCTACAAAAATTTTTCGAGGTATGAACTAGGAAGACAAATTACCTCCCCCACCCACCCCCACAATACACCCACCTGTCTAAAGGAGCAAAAGTGACAAAAAAATTTCAATGTTCCCCAGAGCAGCTAGTCCGAATAAAATTCTAAGGCTTCTATGCCTCTTGATAACAGTATTTTATATTTTCTTATTTTTCAACAAAAACATATGTTGTGGGGTACTCAAAAGAACCGTTTCAATGAGACAGTTCCTTTGAGCTCGCAAAACAAATATTAAAAATGATGGATAAGAAAACTATGACATTATTACACTCAAAAGTGATATATTTGTTTAGCTTGACCTTTGGTTTTAGTTGACATCTAAAAACTGAAACACAATAAATATTATCACTTACCCGATACAGTATCCTCCTTCAATCCAGGTTGTAGCTTTTATGTTACATCCATTGCAGCTTTAAATGCTGATTTCATCAATTATATAAACCAGCATTAAAATGCATATTCCATATTTACAAGGTTTCACTTCAGTGTTGTGTGAAGAATGGAGCATTTATGCTAATTTTTATATTAAATGCACACAATCATACGAAATGCAGCTGAATATGTCATGTGATCAGTATATAAATGCATAGCTTTCAGTACAGCCTGATGCAACACACCCAATTAGTAATTAAGGTGCTTTCAGTTTTCATTGCATATAAAAAATGGGGTCTATTTAAGGATTGAAATTCATATTTTTAGCTTCTCATGTTTAATTTTTGTGATAAGAATTAAATATTTTTCTTTTTCTATCTAGGAAGATGGTATTTTATCTTTTTGAACAGTATTGACCCAGATGAAATGTGGCATGATGCGGCATTTCATCTGGGCCTTCCCTGTTTGCGAAATTACACATTTAGGAGTCACGAGTAAACAAAGGGCTAAACTGACTATTAAAGAAAAAATCTAAATTTTAAATTTGGGAATTTTGTTTTTGATATCCTTGCCACATTTACTCTACTTGCTATTTTTTTCTGCTGATTTTAACCTTTGACATCAGTTTGGTTCTAGGTCAGAGCCTACAAAATATTGGGCTGATCGGGAGCCAAACTGTTGACATTCTGATGCGGGTATCCTGAAAGAATGTTATTCTTTAAAAAAAGTCATCAATCAAGTGGTCATTTCTTTACTATGAGCTGTATACTATATTCGATTTTGACATCAATGTAGTACCGTACAGTTCTTGTGTTTCAAAATATTAAACAGAAAGATAATGTGCATTTTCATGGAAAAAAGGTTCTAATCAGCCACTAAAATGAAACCCAGTAAACTGGCCTAATTCCAACAAAGGATGCAACATATTTCCTCTTTCTATTTCCAGATTGGCACATTTCCACCTATGGAACTCCTTTTGAAGTCCAAACTGTCTCAGAAGAAGACTTAGCCCAGATTCTCCGGAAGTTCTATTGCGAGGCACGTCCTAAAGATTCGGAGAAGATCTACCACAAGAACACCATGAAAAATATCAGGGCAGCTATTAACAGATTCATCCAGGACAACGGCAGAAATATTGATATCATCCGGGGTCCTGCCTTCAAATCAGCCAATAATACCCTAGATGGACTTTTAAAGGAACAGACAAGACTTGGACTTTCAAGGCCAACTTTACATAAAAACATTATAGAGGAGGAAGATCTGTGTCAAATTTCCAAATACATGTCCAGGGCAAGTGAAAGTGCTTTGATTCTACGGCAGTCAGTATGGATGAATCTTGCCATACACTTTGTGAGTCGTGGCCTAGAATTTCATCATCAGTTGAAAATAAACTCCTTTGACTTTCAGTTTGATGAATTTGGTAAGGAATATGCTACAATAAACCATGAAACCCAGCAGAAGAACTTCCAAGGTGGTTTGTCTAAAGATGAAGCTCCGGTTGACAGGAGAATGTATGCCACTGGGGATGAGAACTGTCCTGTTCAAGCTCTCAAACTTTTAATTTCAAAAACTCATAAAGATGCTACATCCTTATTCAACAATTGTTTCAGGGAAGCTTTGACTTGTCCAAATACTGTTTCAGTCTGGTATGACACAAAAGGTCTTGCAAAAAGGACCTTTTCCAATTTTATGGCAGACATATGTAAGAGTAGTAAGCTGAGTAAGTCTTACACACCCCACTGTCTTAGAGCAACGGCTATCCAGGCGATGAATGACCGTGGGTTTTCATCAAGACACATTATGTTTATGTCTGGGCATCGTTGTGAGGCATCCCTTAAATCATACTCTAGAAATCCGAGCGCACAGCAAAAAAAAGCACTCAGCTCCACCCTTTCCAAAGTCATTAAACCCGACAGTGCACAGAAGTCCGTTGATATACCTCAATCGACAACTTCCTTATACACCCCACCCATCTCGGAGTCTGAATCGATGTCCCTCGTGTCCGATTCGCTTTCCAATAGAAATACTTCTCTGGCCAATATGAGCTACCAGAACGAAAACATTTTGTCTTCTCTATTTCAGAGTGGATCATTTCAAGGGTGTACATTCAACATTTCACTGAATCAACAGAAATAAATCCATAAACTGAATTGAATCGATACACGTTTCTGTAATGGCGGCTTTGAACCTTTTGAACTCTGTACACAAAAATAAAGTTCCGCTATTTCACTTTAATTTGATTATATAGCTATAGAAAATGATATTTCTGATATGATTATTGAACATTGTTTATTTTATGTCATTGTTTCGGGATAAATAAATTTATTTTACCCCGTAGTTGCGTTTTAGTTAGGTACTACATTGTGTCGCGTAAAGTAAATCCAGTAGATTAGTAGTGAGCAGACTGTCTGTGCCATTCTACCATATTTACACTCTTATACGTTAAAATGCTTGTTTCTTGTAAAAAAAAGAAACAAATGACCAAATCGCATGTATTGAATATCTTGAAAATGTGCTAAAAATGAAATATAAATATAAGGATTGAAATTCGTATTTTTAGCTTGCACTGGATGATGCAAAACATTGGCTGTTTTTAATGTCTATGAGAAGCCCTTCGGGCTTCACAGACATTAAAACAGCCAATGTTTTGCATCATCCAGTGCAAGCTAAAAATATGAATTTCAATCCTTAAATGAATTTTCTTATCAAATAGGTGTGTTTTTCTCTTGTTGGTAATTATTTGCGTCCCTCCAATAATTCTAGACCGTTGAAATTTAACATAAATGCAGTTGTTTTGATAGTGATAACTTATTAAGATTTACGAAAATGGTAAAATGTTTACCTGAATTTGAGTATTTTTACTGTGTTCTTGAAAAATAAAAACATTATTTTTAAAATTAGAAGATCAAAAGTTACAGACTATGCAGCTTTAAATTGCATACATTTTGTTTAATTTTCTGTAATATGTTTGTTTCAATCGCTGTTTTGCTGGTTTCAAAGTACTTTCTGATATACATCATTAGTTTCTTAAAATATTCCTAAGTCGTTTAAATGAAATAAATCTTGTATTGTTTTACGTTACACATATTTTCATGTTTAAACTACGCTTCCATCGAATAAAAGAAATAAACAGCATAAACAGCCCATTTATGGGCTCTGCATCTTACCAATAACATACATATCATTCAGATTTACCATTCATCGTTTTCTGTCACTGAACTTATTCAGGCCTTACCTACTTAAAAATGAAATAGCTCTGCAAGGTCTACACTGATTTAGGTGGTATAAAACAGTTATACCATGCTTGTCCACCTGTACGTAAGTAAACCTACTCGCTTAAGTTCGTGGGCTATCTCCACGTACAGGCGGACAACCCATGGTATACCTATTACTTAGCTCATACTTATCACTGAGAAACTTACCAGGCATGCAAGCGCGAGGGAATGGCGTGTTGATAACATACTTTGTGCAGTTTACTGATACAATCTCATATGCCACTTTCTGAAATATACATGAAATGTAACTTATCATCATCGTTCCTACAAGATTAGAGGGTAACACAAGCGTGATGCCAATTTGCCAACGTACCATTATCATCTTCCTGAAATACTTTTTTTTCTTTAAAAAGAGAATTATCACAAAATATAAATCACTGAAGCCATCGGGAACACGTTCAAACAAAACTGGCACTTCAATGAAATTACACAATCGGGACAGCACATGCGATATTCACACTTATTGCACTGGCAAGCACGAATGCTCTGGCGATATTATTCCACTAACCGGCTATCACAGTGACGTAAGGTATATCCCAAAGTCGATATCACGTTCAACAACAGTT
Source organism: Loripinus fragilis (assembly GCA_964019695.1). NCBI lineage: Eukaryota > Metazoa > Mollusca > Bivalvia > Lucinida > Lucinidae > Loripinus > Loripinus fragilis. Next base: position 365,151 of record CAXHUL010000290.1, read on the forward strand.
ACTGTAATATCTACTGATAACTTTAATTTTGTACATACAAATCGATTTTAGGCTATACCTTGCGTGACGCCATAAGCGAAATTGTGCAATAGCAGACTCAACTGAGCCTTCGTTTTAGGAGCATTGAGATAAATGGATTTGCTGTTCCTAAGTAGACTGATCATAGTCTCTTATATCGTTTATTAGTAGTAAAACTGATAATCCCTCTAAGATAGCAATTTACAAACTTTACTTGGAGTAGTTCTTGGCTTGGACATCAATAAATTTGACTATGAGAGAGAATTGAATATTTATAAGATGTTTTTTCATAGCTAAATATAACTATAAATTTAATAATATACATTTAGTGGACTGATGCCAGTCTATTTCTAAGGTATGTATACATTTAGCTGACGCAGAGTTCTACCTTTCGGTACAGGTATTGTTTCGTAATTGCATATGTATGTGGATATGAGAAGGTTTACGGTGAAAAGCAACATTTATTTATACAATTGTAACAACGACAAACGTTCACAATCACACTCCCCAAAGAGCGGGTTGATCGGTAATTATACTGCTTATCTTTACGTTTTTTACAACAACGTGTATATGCTGGCCCAGATTGTTCCGTAATTGAAAACTATTGTGTTATCCTTCAACCAAAACATATGTTGTCGGTGCTCAAAAGAACCGCCTTAAAGAAACAGTTCTTTTAATCACTAAAGCACATGTTCAAACTGATATACAGGTATAAGAAATAATGACAATTTTACGTTCAAAATATTTGCTTAACTGGACCTTTGGTCACTGTGTATGGCGGTTGTAGGATGCACTTCTTGGACGTTTTTGATCGGTAAAATAGCCCTGCATGACTTATGTTAAATTACATGTTGTACATAAAATAGAAAACCGACGTAAACTAGAATTGTCAGAGAATCTGACCATAGAAATGCAGCGTTTTTCGTGCTGCTAAAAAGGCAAGTTCTGAAGATATTGATCGGAAGCAAAATTCTGACATCAATCAAGGGCCTTTACTCTGTTAAAACAAGCAAAACATAAACGTAAGTAAGGGTGAAAAGATCAGGAATCCATACAATCAAGTACCACACCTGACCCAGGATACCAATGGGAAAGTGACAAACTCACAGTTACACACCACAAACAAGAGCCAAGAGGTAAGCCCTTTCCCAGCAGGTGACCACAAGGCACAAAAAACAGACGCGCACAAAGGCATAATAAACACAAGATAGAAAAAAACCCATGAAAGATCCACAAAAGAAGTACCGCATTTGATCGGTCATTAAATTATTTTACTGGAGGACTAAAACCGGTTTCATGGCGCGCCAATCTCACCCTTAATTCAGGTGTGGATCAAGACCCATAGATATTTGGTTTGCATGAAAGATCCCTAACTTATCGATGCATCATCCCAACATAGATCTTGTTAATATAAATGCATATACAACATTAAGTGAAATTCTATCCACTTGTTCTCCAGATATAGGGTGGAGAGGAAACAAAATTCTGTCATGAATTAAGGACTTGTTACAAATTTGTGAAAAATGACAGGTAACACTCCCAAACTAGATCTTGTCAACATAAATTCATATACAAAGTTTGGTCAAATTATATCCATTTTTTCTAAAAATAAGGAGTGGAAACAAAATTCGGACGTAAGTCCGGCCATAACTCTGTACAAATAAGCAAAAATATGACAGGTTTTAATTCCAACATAGGTATTACTTGACTTTTCGCTTACTGTAAAGGCGGCACCTCATGAATGCGAAACTAGGACTGGTCTACCTCAGACATAAGTAAACGCTGAAAAGGAGGTGTGGTTTTATTCAAAAGTAACTGTATCATTTTGGGCCACCACCTCAGTCATAATTTAGTCCTTAAAATGCCAGCAAAATAACTGGATCTGAAAATGTCTATTTAACATAAACAGGGAAACAAACATTGTGGACCCAGATCAGACTGCTCCTACAGGAGCAGTCTGATCTGGGTTCACACTGTTTATCTATGAGGTTCAAATAGTTTAGTGGACGGCAAAAACATACACTTTGTGATTATGCGCTTTAAGGGTTAATAAATGTGATTTCAGTGTGTATACGGTTAGGATTTTCATGAAATGCACACACGTTCGCGCGGCTCAAAAAGCGTATCACCTATTTACCAAATTATAAATAAACATATGAAATAGCCGAACCACACCCAGATATGAATATTAAAGTTGCCGCCTTTACAGTAAGCGAAAAGTCAAGTGATATTGTCAATACGCATGTATATTTAAGATTTGTTGAAATTCTGTCCAATTGTTCTCAGGATACCGAGGGGGAAGGAAACGCTGATGTCAATCAATGGCCATAATTCTGTTACAAATTCGCAAAAAGAATGACACGTAACGATCCCGAGTTAGATCTTGACAATAGAAATGCAGATACATTGTTTGGTCAAATTATGTCCATTTGTTCTAAAATATTGAGCGGAAACAAAATTTGGACATAAATCAAGGCCATAGCTCTGTTACAAATAAGCAAAAAAGACAGGTAACAATCCCAACATATGAATGAATTTATAAAATTTGGTGAAATTTGTCAAATTGTTCTCAAGATATTGAACAGAAACATAATTCTGATGTCAATCAATGGCCATAACTCGGTTACAAATAAGTCACACATGACAGGTAATAATCCCAACCTAGATATTGTCAATATAAATGCATATATAAAAGGATCATTGACGGTTTGGGCCTTATACGCCAATTTTTCTGGTTCCCAGAACGCTGCTTTTGAGCTTCTGGTGTGGTGCATGTAGTATCAGTGCAATAAGTGAATCTAAAAGCAAGAGCCAGCTAGCAAAATATTTTCAAAATTCATACGCATTCGAGAGTTATGGCGGGTAGAAAGGTGAGGGGGTCTGAAATTTCATGAAAATAAAAGTGCTTAAAAAGTGATTTCTGCACGTTTTCTCGATTTATTAGGTAGGCATGTTGATATCTTTTGAACATACCATATGCAGAGTATTAACGAATCACAATAATTGATGAAATTGTTTTAAAAACAAAATATATTTTGTAATAAATGATTTTGGGGGATAATTTAGAAGTTACCTGTACATTTTTGACTACATGTACCGTAAATAATACAAAACTGAAAGCTCAACAAAAGAAATAAATATTTTTGAAGGAATGAAAGTGTCCTATTTAGCATTGGAAAGTAAAACTGATTCTAACTAGATCCTTTGAATATAACTTTTGCTTTGTTTAAAGGGCATAGCATGTTGAATGTATTTAAAGTGTCTGAATATTTATGGTATAAATATGCATGTATATCCCTATATTAGACAATATATTGAACACTAAAGTATTTACCTGTTATAACTCTTTGTATGCCAGTGGATAATTTTGTCGTCTGCCGATAGCCTTTTGCAAATAGTTTGAACCCAGATGAAGACCAACAGAATGTCGGTCTTGATCTGGATCCAAACTGTTTGACACTCTGATGGTGGTCCTGGGTGGTTTATTTTTAAAAACTAAATTTTGAAGAAAGACAGCAGACGAAAATAAAAACATTAACAATTCCCTAGCATGCAAATAGATAAGTACAGGACGTTTGCAAAAATTTTGTCATTTAATAACAGTGAGATTTTTTCTTATGAAAAAATGCATAAAACCTTGCTAATTTTTCTTTTAATCTTTAAGTACTTTATATTAAACTAGCACAGAATACAAAGCAATTTAGGAGGTTGGCTCTAGAGAACTTCATTACTGTCATTAATTTCTTATGTGGTAGAAAAGGCATTTCATGGGCTTAGACCCTGGGTTTTTGGGCTGCTGAACATCTTTCCCCCCTTGTGCCAGCAAGTCACTTCCATACAATGTGTAAAATATGGTAACACATATACATGCAAAAGCTTTTGCTGGCACACGGGGGGAATGATATTTTAAAAAATGTTTTCGGATTTCTCTATATCTTAATGTAAAACTGATTGTTCTACCCAAAAATTTATATATTTGAAGCATTTAATATCGAAAACGGATTTCACTGCCATAAAGTACTCAGGTCAGGGTAGCTTCATAGTGAAGACAGGGACGATTGACAAACTTTTATTTTTACTGAAAACCATAGGCATTTACCCATAGCAAGTGTCGATGATCCTTTTGTGAATTTGTTCTCAAACTATTGCACGTTAAAACTCACACGTGTGAAGAACTGGTACCAAATCCTCACACATGGGAAAAATTGGTACCAACTTATCACCCATATGAAGAAATGGTACTGAATTGTCACATATGTCAGTGACAAAACTGTAAAGAATAGGAATCGAATAAAATAAAGTAGATTTGGGGGATATATTATCAATGTGAGAATACGCATGTATGCTATTTGGAATTTTACTTCGTGCATATTTTTCACAAAGTGTGAGATATTGGTACGAAATATGTGACGTATTGGTACCAATGTTCACCTGCTGTGAGGAATCGGTACTGATTCTTCACAGTGTGAAATTTACGAAGTGTGAAATTTGCGGTTCAACAAGGGTGGACGAATATTTAGGATTCATACGGTATTTTATTTTTGTGGGAACGGTTCGTACCTGGTTGAAATCTTCCAATAGTTGAAACGTTTTTTCAGCTCCACCTTCCCTCTCATCGACCAACCGATTGATCATCTGCTTGTCTTCGTTATATGCGATATTTATAAAGGCCTGAAATAGCGAAATAAACACTATCAAACACTTTTGAGTCGTTCAATGTTTTGTTTAGTTACGTCAAAAGGTCGAAAACACACATTGGAATATATACTCTTGCTAAAAAAAGAAGGCCGCCCTGAACATTGTATAATACGGTAATGTAATGATCCCCTTATTTTGCATAATTCACCGATTCAGGGCACACTTACCGCCCAACGCTATGAAGGATGAAGTCCTTCACTGGCATATCCTGCCGATCTCTCAGACTGTTGGAAACAATTTTCTCATCCAGCAAGACAATGCCCGACACCATATCTGCAATATGGCAAGGAACTGTTTGCAAACCGGTCATGTCAACACTCTAGATGGGACATCCAGATCCCCTGATCTATCCCCAATCGATATTCTAAGCCAGGGGGTACGTGACTTGTTAGTTAGGGGTCTTTCATGCAAACCAAATATCTATGTGTCTTGATCCACATCTGAATTAAGGGTGAGGTTGGTGCCGTTAAACCGGTTTAAGCCCTCCAGTAAAATATTTTACTTACCGTTCCAAGGCGGTACTTCTTTTGTGGATATTTTATGTTTTTGTTCTGTCTTGTGTTTGCTATGTCTTTGTGCGCGTCTGTTTATATGTGCTTTGTGGTCACCTGCTGGGCTGATGTCTTGGCCCTCGTTTGTGGTGTCTACTTTGAGTTTGTCACTTTCCCATTGGTATCCTGGGTCAGGTGTGGTACTTGATTGTATCGATTCCTGATCTTTGCACCCTTACTTACTTTGCATCATAGCGCAGGCTGGTTGAACAATGACAACGCATTACGCAAGGAGATATACACATGCTTCTTCTAACAGGCTTCTTCTAAGCATGAGTAAATAGGCTCATAGAATGCATGCCTTACAACATATTGACTTACAATCAATTTGTAATCATAATCCTTATTTTCAACAATGCAGGTGAATTTAAGGTGGCCTTCTTTTTTTTAGCACGAGTATATTACATAATTTTTCCATTCCTCTTTGCAGTATAGTCAAATATTTTACGTTATATCACTCAGTGCTGTGTGCGGCCTGATTCACTATTGCATGACGTGCTGTGGACGACCTGATGCACGCCGTGTAATAGTGCATCAGGTCGCCCACAGCACCTAGGGGTAATGGTTTGACTATACTTTAGACAGGCATAAAACCACTCTGGGGACACTACTTTGACTATACTTTAAACATAAGCCTTTAGAAATAATACCTTTAACTTTGATATGAATGTTGCATTGTCCACTCAAGATTCATAAAAACTCAAAGGGGTACGTGCATTAAGGGGCTAAAATGGCCCCCTTTGGAGCAAAAAACTTAAATTTGCTTTTCACAAATTTCTTTGGATCCGTTTATTAGATGAATGGCTAAAGTGTAAAAGTTCGGCATTTATTTAAATTTTACCATTGCTAAGGTAACAAAAATGGCCGACAAAATAGGCATAAAATAGAGAAATTGCCATTTTTGACAAAATTTAAGGCTTTTAGAGACTGAATTTTCAAAAATTAGATATCAGCACAGCTAAATACCAAAAAAATCCTTTTAATATGTTGCATGCCATGATAATTCTCATCATCTGTTAAAATACCTTTTGTGCTCTATGTTAATTACTCTGTCAATCGTGACAAATTTGCTTCAAAATGGTCAATTTCCTATTTTCAGCCTGTTTTGACGGTCATTTTTGTTACCATAGCAACAGTAAAAGACAAACTAATATCAGACTTATACACTTGGGACATTGTCCTAATAAACCAATAAGAAGAATTTGGTGAAAAGCGAAATTCATTTTTTGGCCTCATAGGGGGGCCAAAATAGCCTCTTAATGCACGTAGATCTTTGATATGTCTTTAAACATATGTCACTGAGATTCTTTGATCCTGTCTATCCGGTGGCTGAAGATTACTATTCTTACTAACACAATTAGATAATTAATCCTGACATAAGTTTTTGCATTACATAAGTGGCAATTAAATAACAATGATAATTTTATAATTATCAGCTATAACTGATAAAAATCATAGATGAATTCAATAATTTATTTATTTGTGCATGTATCACATGTTGTGTATGTCTATTGATGCAGGAATAAACAATGTGCTGCATGCATTGATGTGTGTATCTTGATGGCTATATAAGCATTCTTATTATACACACATTATGAATTTATTCATTTATCGGACGTGTAGTTGACATTTTTTCGATGTTGAATCAATGGAACATCAGAATCAGTGATGGTTGCGTAACGCAAAGTGTTAGGTGTGCACCTACTGTGCGTACGGGAATTCAGTGAACAACGCTTTTTTGCGTTTATTTCATTATGTGTGGACCGATCGCACAATGACCATCAGAATTTAATATATCTATACACCGCCTAATTGGTGATATTGTTTTCGTTACAAAATGTATTGTCAAATGGGCTGTGATATGATGGAATTTGTCTTCATTTGAGCATCTGCATTTTTTTTTAATTTACCCTAATTGCACCTTTGTACGGATCACTGCCTAAAGTTTACTATCGATGAATAATTATACGGCTTTATAAGACGAAGTAACGTGTTAGGAGAAGGGTTTTTTATCATATCAAAATAGTTTCATCAAATGCAAATTATGGCCATAGTTTAGCCTCACAGAATTTTGGCATACAAGAAAATATTGAGGCCTTCTCAGTGGGTACCCGTCCGCTTATTCCTATGAAATGAATCTCTGTGTTCCCCCGTTCCTCAATTTAAAATCTTGATTTTCTGTGTTCCCTGCTCCATCTCTGATCATCAGATTTTAAATAGTTTTCCATTTGCGAATCCAGAGGCGGGATCCCCTTAAAATCACAAAGCTACCAATCCAACATTCAATGTTGGGCCACCATCGGCCCGCCAGCGAATCGCCATTTAAATGGCATATCACTGGCGGGCCGTGGATGGCCCGCTTATGGTGGTATTTGGATCCATCCTCCCCTCATCAGCTAAAAAAACTTATCAAATTTGGAACCCTCAGACAAAACTTTCTGGGTGCGCGCATGTTTTCCAACTTGTTTTATTAAATAAATTGAACTTTCTATCAGTTTGTTCAAAATACTGATTAATTTTGTTGACACAAGACAATGCAAAATATGCATGTCAAAAGGTTATTCCGGGCAACTATAATTGATACGAGAAAATAATCACAGAGCTCACCCGTTAGGTGTGATTCAAGGGGAAAAAAGACTCACCCAATTTGGGGTCAATATATATATATATATATATATATATATATATATATATATATATATATATATATTTTTTTTTGGGGGGGGGGGCTGGCTGAGAACTAAATGTTCATGTGAAGTGCATCAAAGGCTATAAATAATGCACCAGTCATTTGTAACCGCTGCTTCACCACAACTCCTGAGCAGATCGGGGATATCCATAGCCTGGTAGATGTGCTGTGTTTTTACTTTTACATTATCTCCACAATGCGGAGGAAAAGTAGGGGTTTGATAAACCTAGACAAACATGGCAGTGCAGTATAATAACGGACTGTGGGGGGGAGAACTGCCATGGTTTTGCCAGCTATCTGTCCCCACGAATGTAGGACATTTTGGCTGCGGACATTTCAGCCTAGGACGTTTCAGCCCGGACATTTCCGGGCACGGAAAATGCCAAAGGTGGACGTTTCGGCCATAACCATATATTGTGGCTGGGGTTTGTGCTTGCATAAATGTGTGATGCATTTCTTAGGACATAATTGTGTCTGAATAATCATATACATGTATACTATATTTCTCCCAAATTTTAATCAGTTATTAAACTCCATGTATTAACAAGCAGAGATGAAAACAGGCTGGGTCCTGATCAGGTAGGGAGCTGGCTGATCTGGATCTGGCAGAATTGGAGAAAAAGATAAATCCAGGCTCAGCATGCAAGTAGTAAACATCCATCAATTGTTATGTACAGTAGATTCACGAGAATAATTGTAAAAACGAATCCAGGTAATGGGTACTTTATGCAGGTATATACCATTTACTGCTGTATAATATACACCATAATTTGCCTGTTTCTATGAAAAATAGCATGATCCTACTATCATGCATTTTTTAATCTGCTGAAAGTATTCACATGCATATTTGATTTCAAAAGATTAATAAGTGCATCACTCATTTATGCATGCACACACCCCAAACCCAATTTATAGTGATGGCCACCCGGAAATGTCTACCTTCGGCATTTTCCGTGGCCAAAATGTCCAGGCCATAAGGTCCATGGCCCAAATGTCCGAGCACCGATCCCACAGTGTGGCAGTTACAATTGGGAACTGCAGACACAAAGTAAAAGTCTTCGACTTTCCTCTGGGCTGGGGCGTGGTCACAAATGACTAGTGCATAAAGACGAAAGAAAGTATGTGCACCAGTCATTTGTAGCCACGCCCAAGCAATGCACTGTTAGTACAGGGTCATACCAGGAACCTGTAGCCAGAAAATCAAAGTCCCCGCCGTTCCCCGGCTCTGTGGGCCGTAGTTACGAATGACTTTTGTATTAGAGCCTCCTCATTATATTTGTTTTTAATATTATTATCTGTTGCACGTGTAATATTTGTCCTAGAGCTGTCGGGCAAGCAACACCGGCTGCGACGCAAGATATCCTGTCTTCTGGGAGTCCGACAAAGCGACTCTCAAACCAGTCTGCTAGCTAGAAAATTGAAATTTTGCTCGCAGCAAGTCTAGATATATATGATTCTTCTCAAAAAGCAGACAGCAAAGTTACTGATGAGACTGCGCGGATGCGCAGGCTGGTCTGCGCCTTTATTGTTACAAATCACAGATGACAGGTTTTCTCATTCGCGGTCAAATTGATATATTTGCATTTTACCATGAACGCTTAAAAATAATATGCGAAATTTGATTATCGTGAAATATGATAACTCAGACAGAATTGTAACTGGCGCAGTCTATTCAAAGCATTTGCAATGTGTATGTAGACATACCAAGAGTTATCCTGCTGATACCTGAGATATATGAAAGTAAACATGGTATTCATTGAACTGTATAAACCACGTGTTACCCATATGAAATACATTGGGGGGGAAATAAGGGATTTTCTAAATCGAAAACGACTAAGTTATTTTTTTCTACAAGAGATTCCAGACTTATTTTCCCATCATAAATATTCAAATATGCAATTGTATATTAGGCGGTGCTTTATTGTATGTATGTGCAAAATTTTAGTGCAAAATTTTATCATTAAAGACATTTTAAAAAAGAAAAACGATGTTCACTGAATTTCTGTACGGACTATAATCACCTATATGAACTGAGATACGGTACCTTTTCTAGTATTAGTCCAATATAAGGGCGGTTTGTCTGAGATGGAGTTCACTGTTTCTCTACTTAGTAACGGGAGTATTTAGTGAAACAAAGTTTTCACGTCTTTCTGCAAATCTTATGCATATTTTCCTATATAAGGACAGAATTGTCCATTTGTGTTAGGGGACATAGAAAATATACCATAGCAGATACGTCGTAGAGACACTGTTTCATTACTCTAGACAGGTACGTGAGGTTATCTATATTGGACCATGTTTAAATTGTACATGTTCGGGCCATGGCGATTTAGTGCTTTTGCATCGCATCACGACGTCTCTAGCAGGTCATATTACCTGAAAATAATGAGTCATCCTTTTTATCCCCACGCTTTTTTAAAAAAGCGTCGGGGATATTGCAATCGCCTCCGTCCGTCCGTCCGTCCGTCCGTCCGTCTGTCCGTCCGTCTGTCCGTCCGTCCGTCCGTCCGTCCGTCACGCTATCTCCTCCTAAACCATTGGACGAAATCCAACCAAATTTGGTGTGTGGGTTGCTCACATGAATGGGGTGTGCAACGGCACATTTTTTTTTGGCCCCGCCCCCTGGGGCCCTGGGGAGGGACCAAAAGGTCAAATATCATCAAATATCATTAAAACTCAATTACAAAGTCAATTTGAAAGATTTTTTAACCAAACTTTGTGTGTCTTCTCACACATGAAAGATATTAAACATATCAGACGGGATTTTCATTTGGCGGCCTGGGTCATGCCCTAGGGGTCGGACTTGGGGGTACCGTGGGGGGTTGGGGGGTCAAAATTTTTTTTTTTCCGAAATTCAACCAGATTTGGTGTGTGAGTTTCTTACATGAAAGGCATATGCACCGGCGCCATTTTTGGGGTCCCCACCCCCTGGGGCCTTAGGGAGGGGCCAAAAGGTCAAATATCATTAAATCTGAATTAATAGGTCAATTTCAAAGATTTTTAAACCAAACTTTGTGTATCTTCTCACAAATGAAAGATATAAAACATATCAGATGGGATTTTCATTCAGCCGCCTGGGTCATGGCCCGGGGGTGGGACTTAGGGGTACCGTGGGGGGGGGGGGGCTGGGGGGTCAAAATTTTTTTTTTTAGAAAATCAACCAGATTTCGTGTGTGAGTTACTCACATGAATGGCACATGCACCCGCACAATTTTTTGGGTCCCTGCCCCCTGGGGCCTTGGGTAGGGGTCAAAAATTTAATTTTCTGAACATGGTCATGTGGCATATCAAATTAACGGGGATGAGCAGTAGACCAGGATACACTGAAAAATTTTAACCTACGATCAAACTGGTGACCTTGGGATGGGGTCAAAGTGTCAATTACCATTAGATTTCTTCGAGAGCGTGGGGATTTGCGATGGCGCGCCATCGAATGTGTTCTAGTTCTATTTTGTAGTCTGGTGAGTCGGCCAGCATTCTGTGTACGGGTTCTATAGGGCGTTACAAATAACGTCCCATTTTTTTTGGCGAGAATAGCTATATTAAATGTTACACACTTATGTATCGATCTACGCACTTGCGTAGTGCCTATAAATCCCTTGGGACCGTTCTTGCGGCTATAGTGGAGCTGTCAGGATAGACTTAGAGGATTATTTTGGCAAAAAATGGTCGCAGATTATGTTGGGCCAGCACATAAAACCGACGTTGCATTCTGGAGGTTTTACCGAACACCGATTGTGGAATAAACATTTTAGCAACTAGGTTTTAAGTTACTGTGACTTATATTGCGTGGTTTGGAAAGATGATTTGACTTTTCGAGAGAGTCAGCTTTCTGCAGCGACCTGTGTGGGTCACATTGAGCTATATCTAACGCATGTATAAGTTAAAGGTTAGGTGCATACACATAAAACACTCACACAAATAAGGTAATAGCTCACGCATGTACGTGTCAAGGTCAGGTACATAGACCAACATAGATATGTAATTGTCGTTATAGCTGACACATGTACGTTTAAAGTTTAGGTGTTTTCACCAAAACACATGTAAAAATATTGTGCATTATTCACGCATAAAACAGCAGAAAGAAAATACGCAATATTGATGTAAATATTATGTTTGACGATAGGTCATAATTACGAGGGACGTTTTTTATGTTCGTAGAGAGGTAGATATAATCAAAACGGCGAAGTAAATGCATACATCATGCATATATTTGAAAAGATTGAGCTTTTATCTATACATGCAACCTAAAATTATTTCAAAATGCATTACTTTAATGTCTTCTAAGAAACAAAGACATACCTATATATCGCACACTGGAAATATGGTAGAAAAATGACATTTATGGATTTAGTCTCTGACAGAACGTTAGTAACAATTGCATTAAAATGGGTTCATAGCCATACACAGCTTCTGAAAATTTGGCTGCAGATCAAGGACACCACGTGCTACAATATTATATAAACATTATAGCAAATACGCAGCAATTATTGTATATAGGAGATTTGTTTGGAACCTTGGCAAATTGAACAGTAGGCATATAAATTTTTATTGTAAAAAGTTGACACAAGTGGAAGTTGGATACGGGCTTTTGAATGTGGCTTAATACGCTAGCTGTAAAGTAATATTATAATTTTTCTTGTTTATATGGTAGATGGAAGTGTTATGGTTACTTTCATCCCAAAACAAAGTTAATGTTTTTGTTTTATTAAAAATTAATGGCAAAATAAATAGCCTAGGGGGGTGCTTAAATCCCTTATTTTGTACATAAATGACGTCATGGAGCGTTATTATATTTAGAAAAGACATAAAAACTGTTTTTGTGCCTCTTAACAGGTGTTGAAATCACTGCAATAAAAAATTTATGTAGATCCGATTGTTATTGTGTTTTCTACGTGGGGCTGATTTACCCCACCCACTTTTTATAACATAGGGGTATGCCAGTACCGGAAGTTGCCAGTTACACACTTAAATCGATACATCAATATAACTGCTGACGAATGATTGAGTATATCATGTGCTATGCAAAACCAGAAGAAATTTTAAAATTTGCTCATAATCGGTAATTTAAACAGATATCATAACTAGCACTTGACTGCAATTATTTTGGTGTATTGATAGGTGTTTTAAAATTGCCATAGAAGAGCAAACAACATGCTTATAGTTTTGCTGCACTTGTCTACGATTAGCGTTTGAATAATTAATGTTGATGGTGCAAAAGAAAAATTGGATTGAAAAATGCTTATATCACAATAGCGAATGGAACTTAATAGCGTCTAATTTCCTGCTTGCTGCGTGGTTAAAATGGCATGGATTTTGACCAGTGTCCTTTTCTATATCTATTCAAAGCTGTATATCTTGGCCGTTCTAAGCGCTAATGATGTGAAATATACATCAGTTGATAGACAAAAGCTAGACCTTTCAAAATATATATACTTATGCTACCGTAAATTCTATATTTGTAGAGATCCAGCCCGATTCTACGAACATAAAAAATGACCCTCGTATGTGTTTACTGCTGATACTGTGTGCAAGAACAAAATTAGCAAGTAGTCAAGGTGGTGGCCAACGTGACGTTGGGATGTTACGTTGACACCGCATTGTTCGATGTTGACCTGGAAGAGAATAAGTATCAGTATTTGTAAACTTCAAAACTATCTAGATTGCGTGACCGCAAAGGGAAAAGGGCCACGGATTCTCAATGTTTCGGCTACGTTAGCGTCGCAAACCAGGGTGACGTTATAATAGTGCACTATTTATTTTGGTAGTGCATGGGTTTGTTCATTACGGCATCAGAGGTATTATTTAGTGCTGACATAGGTTTGTCACTAAAAATACATTTCTGTTTCACAAATTATGAGGGAGGATATCCGAAAAGCGGATCCCTCCTAACTGCATGGGAGATGTTAGCCATACATCCACGGGTGAGGGATAACCGCGTGCTTATAGGGTTAGGCTGTAGTTTTAAAAAATCAGACCACTCAAAACTTTTTTATTTTGTTAACATGAAAATGAACAACTCCACTAGATACAACAGAGAGATTCTGAGTAACCAATATTCTATTAGTAGATTATTTTTTACAGAATTGTCTCCCAGTGTCCCCTCCTACGTTAGGGGAAGTAAGCCGTGAAGCCATCCAATCTTAATTCTGAGAGTACAGAAGTAGCTGATCCTCTTAGACCACTGAAAGAGTGGGATTTGGTTTTTTGTATTACCAACCTGGAAAGAGTACGGTCCTCAACGCAGTTTGGGTTCAACAATACATCTAGTGAGTTGTGACAGCCTAAGAGCTAGGATCCCGCATCAATTTTAATGAATATGAACTGACCTAAAAGGTCAAGATTGCGTGTATCCAGGGTTATCGAATAACCCAAGAAAATTAATTAACGTCAGAAGTACGTAGCGACTCAAATTCACTGAATTATCACAGATCAGACTGACCCAAGAGTCAAGTGGTTGAACCAAAAGTGATCAAGAATTTAGCGAATGGCACAAATAGGTAATAATGAGAATGAATAACTGCAGAACAGTATAATAGAAGAGCTCATTTTTAGATCTTAGATTTATATGTAAATTGTATATTCTTTACGATTCTTATTTCTGCCTGATTGACGTACGTCTAAAGCAGGACACTCTAAGATTGATTCTTATAGAAACTATCTTAGAGTGGAAACTTGCCTTAGTATAGGATGGTCAACTAGCCAGAAATAATTACGTAGGTGGTGTCTTTGTAACATTAATGTGATATTGATCTTTTTTAGTACATAAAGTACTGAAAAGTTGTTTCTAGTTGCATGCATTATTTTTCCCTGGTAGCATTGTCAACGCCTAACAGAATCTTCCAATAAAATTTCCCCTCTTTCATCCTGACAGGCTTTATGTCGTAATAGAGACATTAATTTGGAATCTTTTAATATATTAAGGGATTATTGATATTTATTTTTATATAAACTTGCTCCCTAGCATACCTATGTCAGTCATGATCATACATTGCAATGACTTTTCTCTCTGTTATTTAAGTCAATTATTTCCTTATCATTACCTTGCCTAAAGGAGATCAGCATATTTGGTAATCTGTTTTATTAACCTTGTTGGAGGGTCATAAAATTTAAATCACAACTGAAATATTTTTATAATTTAGATGTGACATTGTCACTTATATAAGGTAACAAACTTTGTTTGGTCAATCTGAAATTGATCAGAGTTTCAAATTACGTGTTTAAACAAAAACTATGTTCTTTTTTCTGTACAAATATGTCTCTTTTTTGAATCTTAGTATTTTTATTTTCCTGGATGCTAACATTGATGATGATGGTGATGATAATGATTGCGATGATGATGGCGATTTTATCATTCAGCACTATCTCATTAGCCATACATTTGATAAATCTATTTGTCTACAAAACTTTTTAGTATCAAAATTAATGATATTGTGAAATGTTTAGGTAATTTTACCGATTGCTCATTATACGTTGACGACTTCTGTATCTGTTATCGCTCAAAAAGCATGGCGACAATTGAACGTCAACTACAACAAAATTTGAATAAGATTGAAAATTGGGCAACAAGCAATCATGGCTTTAAGTTTTCCAAATCAAAAACACAGTGTGCACGGTACATTTCTGTCATTTGCGCAAGCAACATGATGATCCGGTTTTACATTTATATGGATCACCTATTCCAAGTGTTGAGGAATCTAAATTCCTTGGCATTTTATTTGATAGAAAACTCAGTTTTATACCCCATATTAAATATCTCAAAGCTGAATGTTTAAAAGCATTGAATCTTTTAAAAGTGCTCTCCTATACTTCTTGGGGTGCAGACCGAACTACACTTCTCAAGCTGTATCAGTCTCTAGTTCGGTCAAAATTAGACTATGGCTGTATTATATATGGCTCTGCACGAAAATCATATCTTCAAATGCTTGATCCTATACATAACCAAGGACTTAGATTAGCTTTAGGGGCTTTTAGAACTTCTCCTGTTGCGAGTCTATATGTGGAAGCAGATGAACTATCACTATACTCACGAAGAGAGAAACTCTCTTTGCAATATGCTATAAGACTTGCTGCTAACCCATCAAATCCTGCTCATGAAGTTACATTCCCACCAAATTATGTTGATTTATATGAACAAACATCTAAAGCTATTAAATCTTTTGGCATCAGAATTTCTCCACTCTTAGAATCTGCCAATATCAAACCACAAAATATTGAAGAACATTTTACACCAAATATTCCAGCTTGGTGTATGAAACCAGCTGAAATACTTTTTGATTTACATTCCGGGAAAAATCTAAATCAAATCCACATATTAAAAGATGATTTCAGAAAAATGCAAAGTCGTTATAAGAATTACCAACAAATTTATACTGATGGATCAAAGGAAGACTCAAAGGCTGGTTGTGCTGTTATATCAGACAACCATAGTAATATGCAACGTATACCTGACGATTCATCAATTTTCACTGCTGAAGCCAAAGCAATTAATCGAGCTTTAGATTTCATTAGCACTTGTGATGCTAACAATAAATTTATTATATTTTATGACTCGCTTTCTGTATTGAAAGCAAAGAACCATACCAGTTCAAAGAATCCACAGATTCAGAAACTTTTAGAAAAATGTCATGAGCTTTTAGCTTATAAAGATAGTGTTCTCTGTTGGATTCCTCGTCATATAGGTATCCAAGGGAATGAGATGGTAGATAAGCAAGCAAAAACATCGCTTTCATTAGAACCAACTCCTTTTAAGATTCCATTTTTTTTTTAATTTTAAGCCATCTATCAATAAATATATCTTTGAAGAATGGCGAACTTTATGGAATAACAGCATTGGAAATAAACTTTCTGACATAAAACCAACTATTGGTGAATATCAATCAGTTGTTCGAAACATTAGAAAAGAAGACGTCATTTTAGCTTGACTCCGTTTAGGTCATACAGGAGTCACTCATTCATACTTACTACAAGGTGAAGAGCAGCCACACTGTGTTGGTTGTGACGCACCATTCACTGTACGTCACTTCTTTTTGGAGTATGGCGACTTTGCACACGTAAGAAATAATTGCTTCCATGTTGATAGCATGAAAGAAGTATTTCAAGATATACATATTGATAGTATTATGACATTTTTAAGGCAAATAAATCTTTTAAACAAAATCTAATTGCTATTTTTAAAATCATGTTTTACATTTGTATCAGACCATAATACAGATTTTTAAATGTTGTATTCTGTTCAGTTAAAGCTGCATAGTCTGTAACTTTTGATCTTCTAATTTTAAAAATAATGTTTTTATTTTACAAGAACACAGTAAAAATACTCAAATTCAGGCAAACATTTTACCATTTTCGTAAATCTTAACAAGTAATCACTATCAAAACAACTGCATTTATGTTAAAATTCAACGGTCTAGAATTATTGGAGGGACGCAAATAATTACCAACAAGAGAAAAACACACCTATTTGATAAGGTAATTCTCTTTTCCATGCAGTATTCAGCTGTACTGAACAATTTTATTGTGAAAACATAACTTAATTCTACTTTTACAAATGATTTAAAATGAAAATAATTTTTTTTCGAAAAAATGTCCATAGTTACAGAGTATGCAGCTTTAAAGAACATGTACAGTTATCTGAATAGCTCTTTGAAACTATCAGATATTGTACGTGGTCTCTCCTGTCAACAATCGTATTGCAACTTATTATCATTATACAAACTCATCATCATTCCTTTTATTTTATCTTATAAATTTTTACTTTCTCCATCTTCATCATGTTTAGTTTAATACCGTCTGACGCTAATGACCCACAAGGGTTGATGCGTCGTTAAGCACTAAACAAACAAACAAACAAATAATGACCTTAATCTTGTACAATTCTTAGCAGCTGTAGTCTAGGTGATGCGGTTTTGTTGCAAGACAGAAAATTTCGCCTTATCTGCTCATTTTTGCCTCAAAGTGTCCTGTTCGTTACAAGTAAGAAAAATGCTATTTCGATATTTGTGTTCAGCAATATTGACCAATGTGGAAAAACGAAATACATATATCAAAAGAGCATTTTAATATTCGAAATTTGAATGTAAAAAGTGGAGAGTTTTGATATTATGAACCCTGATATTACGACAATGGTCCTAATGCTAAAGTAGGTTTCTGACCATGAAAAACAGTAACAGTCCGAATATTGAAAACCGAAATACGAATATCGAAATAGAATTTTGATATCCGAAATTGGTACAAAAACAATGAGTTTTGATAGCGAGAGCCCGATATTTAGCAACGGTTTGAATGATTATGTCAAAGTAGGTTTTTGACCATAATAACTTGAAAAACAGTTGGACTCTGAATATCGAAATCGAAATATGATCATCGATTTAATATACGAATATTTCAAATACAGTTGAGTTTTATATTGAGAACCTGATATTCGCAACGGCCGAATGCCAAAGTAGGTTTTAGTCCAAAATATTTAGAAAAAGATAAACAGTAAGAATGTCGAAAATCAAAATGCGAATAGCGAAATAACATTTTGATATTTCGAAATTAGTACAATGATGATGAGTCTTGATATGACTGATATCGACAGCACGATATTCCGCAATGGATTGCATGCCAAAGTTGACTTTGACCATAATAACAGCCCCGAATATCGATAGTCAAAATACAAACATCGATCATGTCGAAATTAATTTCGATAATCGAAATTTGTACAAGAGGCTGAATGAGTCTATATCACTCACCTGAATTGTTGGCTTAATGGCTTTAAAGATTTTCAATGCGTTTCCTATGATTGTCTGGGTGGCCAATTTGAATCACAGTGGTATGGTTGGCAGGATATTTGTAGGGGACCGCTAGGCATTGCTACATACCAAACATATAAGCGGTGGGCCTCATGGTTTCAGAGAAGAAGATTTGAAAAGTTTTTCCCACAAGTGTATGGAAACTATTGAACCCCGGGTGGGGCAAATTTGGACCCCAGGGGCCCTGATTGGCAGGATTTATGCAGGGGTCCACTAGACACTGCTACATACCAAATATACTCCTCAAAATAATTAAAGGACCAAGAATTTAGAATGCGAGTATAATTAGCGCAAATGTTTGAATTCTGTAAAACTTGGCCCAAAGCTTTTTGTTCTTTATGCCTATGAGTCAAGAATCATTTTTGCTGATTTCCATGCCTAATTCTGATATTACTGTGTCTCAAATGTACACACTCTCAAAAACACGCTTTCAAAAGGCAGTGGGTGGGGTAAAGAAATTCTTCTGTGGTCATTCGAGTAGAATGAAAGTGACATCAAAATAAACTTTGTTTTAAATAGTTTAGCTTACATGCACAAAAATTCTTCAAACAATTTCAATATACTGGGAAGCAAGCATTTTCATCTCTGACAGTAGAGTTTTGACATTGTTTAGTTTTCTGAAAACAAAGTGTGTACTTGGCCATCAAGAATCAGATTTTCAATCGTCATTCTCTGCCTTTGAGTGTTAGAAGACGTCCTGGCGAATTGTTTTAAGATTGTCATAGACAAACGCCAAAACCAGTTGTCTGAACCCATAGTCTGGTCATTACGCCACAGCCAAAAGGGACAATTTTCTCTCAAAGGAAGAGTTGGATGGTATCGATGGGATTTAAACACCATACAATCATGTGAAAACAGTGATTTCAGCATCTTAAAGCATTTTTCATTCATTTCATGCAGTTTTGTGGTCCATGGATCACACTCAAAAATGATATCCCAATAAGTTTAGGTCAAGTTTTAAAATGACAAAAATCCTTGTTAGCAACAGTTTCTACCATTTTCTTTGTGCCGTGTCACTTGGCAATTAGGCGTCAAGGATATCCGAAAAAGGACGTGTAACGGTTTTGTATTACAAATGGCCCACTTTTACAGTAAAAAATCGATTGTAAAGAAATCCCTCCAAATTATTACCAAATGATACCTAAGAGTCTCTAGTTTAATGTCCACAATTTATTTTCTTCATTAAAATATTTTTTTATGATAAATTTTGGGGTTAAATGCATGCCCTATCAACCACACTTAACACAAAGTCTATGGTAAAACCAAACACCCTCGTGTACTTCGTGACTCAAATACATACATGTCAGCATGCGGAACCGGATAAAACTATTTCTCATTTTATTGTGCATATAATATTACACCATAAAACGGTAACTTTGAGTCGGTTTCGAATGCGGCAAATACCGTAAAAAGACTTTTTGTGCAAATTTTATCCTGAAAGTAACTATTCAATTCATACTTATCAAAGCACTGAGAGTACTAAAATCACTGGAGAGACGTAAGATTGCCGTCCAAAAATGGAATACAATGTACATATTAGCAAGCTCGTATCAATATTATTTCTTACAAACAGCCTTTGGATATATTGCGTTTGAAAAGCAAATACAACAACATTTCAGTAAACACGAGTCTTATTTGAGAGAGTGAGAGAGAGAGACCAGCGGAGAGAGAGGGGGCAAGGAGAGAGTTTGATGTGCCCCCTTCTTTAACTGATACATAGATTTCTGGAGACCGTTCTTTGGTACAATCTGCTCTTAAAAAGACCGCTCATCGCCACTTTTGTTTTGGCATGATGGCCCATTGCTTTTAATTAAGATTGTCAAAAATGGCAGATTATGTAATCATTCTTTGGAGCATGAGGAAAAAATAATCAATTATTGGTATTCTCAAATTACAGGGCAGACACTGTTCAATATGGCCATACTAGAGTAGTTAGGAATGGAAAGTATATAACATAAGATGGAGTTGTCCCCCACCCACTTAAAGGAGTTATGTGACGCTGGTGATCTTGGAATTAAGGTCAATGCTACCGAATTCTAGTCATTCATTAAGGTCTTCCAAATAATTATCTGTGTCAGTTTGGTCAAAATCTGGTCATTGGTTAGGAAGATAGAGTACAGACAAGCCTTTTTATATATGTCCCTGGTGACCTTGTAAATAAGTCGAGGTCACCAAAATCTTATAATTCCTTTTGGCTGTCCCAGATAAGTATCTGTTTAAGTTTCGATGAAATTCATCTAGCGGTTCATAAGGCAGAGCAAAAAGCAACTTCACAACACAGATATCGGAATCATTTGATATGATTCCAAAATTTTGATAGAACTGTGTCAGTTTAATGGTAATATTATTAAAGTGAGGTTATTTGAACAAAAAAGAGCTGGTGTGATGTATACAAATGCACACTCTCAACATATATTGTAACTGACCCTCAATATATTTTTTGAAGTTCGTAACTTCTCATGTACATATATGATGTATACAGTGTATAGGTGGCGCAGATATTGTCGCAAATAAACCGATGTTATTCTTTGATTTAGTTTTGTTCTTTTCAATTCATTGTTATTTATGCAAGAAAGCATGTATAAGAACAGCCAATGGCCTGAATGCGAACGCCACAAGCATTTTATTCATAATGAGTGAAATGCGCTTTTCATGCTTACACGTGCGCAATATCTGTGCTAAACTGTTTGTTTCCTCAATGAATATCGCTCTCGTAAAGTGTTTGCTAAAATGATGCAGTATATACACAACAACCACTTATCTGCAGATGGTAAATAGTCACTGGTACCAACAAACCCATACATTTAATATTCAAGGATCGAAATACTCTATTTTCGATGTTCATTCACCTTTATCAAAACACAATGTAGGTTGTTCAAACGGTTCCGAAATCCCTGCTTTTACGGAACTTGTCACCCTTGAAATAGATGTCTGCACCACAAATGCTTGAAACATGACTAAGTGTTTTAATGCTCTACGTCATTGCTCTACGTTACAGTGAACCATATTTCAGTCATGACGTTTCCTCGGTTGAACCTTCGGGCTTCACTTACTTTACATGAGACCCAAAGTGTTCATGTTCTCATGAACAGACAAAAATCGAATTTATTACTTATATTTATATTTTATATTGTCTGTCAAGTATCAATTTTCAACTTTCATATTACTTGGCTGGTTTTCTGGATATTTTAAATTATACTAGACATAAAAGCCAAAACGCCAATTCCCGCGTTTAACGTCATGATGATAGGCGCTCGACGTCAGACAAACGCCAGTAAACGAACAACGTTATTTGGAAGCGTTGACGTTGGTCCGCCAAAACAGCGTGTGTGTTGTCGTAGCTTTAATAGATCCGTTCATGAAGCTATGAACAACATCTCAAAAGTAAAGGTTCATTTAAAGACTCGCAATGGAAATGTAAATATTAAAAATTTAATTTAATTGGAATCTATAGGCAGCCCTGGTTCGCACGATGCACTTCGAACCATTGCTAGTACATCATATCTCAGACGTATCATAGTGAAGGCTTCTGTTTTACATTGTGCGTATAAAATACCATATGTTTCATAACAGTAAATCGGAGTAACAATAAAGCCATCTCCAGGCATTATATCGTATGCTAGAACTCCATTTCAACAGGTTTAGGCAAACACAGAGACGCGCTATTTCTATTGGTTAACTAAGGTACATGTAGCTATCTGATAGCGGTTAAGGGCGAGGCTTCTTCGCTCCTTTGTTCTCAGAGCAGGCAGGTGCTGTGTTGGGACAGGAAGCTTAATATTTCTGTTGTGTTTACAAATTCTAAATTTCATGCAACGCATTTCGGAGTTATTTTCAAGGAAAGCAGCGATTGCTTGTGCATATGTATCGCCAATTTAGCATTCGTTCGTTGCAACGAATTCGGTGGTTTTAGGCAAAATTTAATTTTTAGCACGCTGATGAACCATGGCTTCAGGAAGGTTCTTTGCCTAGCCCTGGACGGTAATCATGTTTATCCCCCAGGGCCGGGCTTCGGAATTGTGGAAGTCTGGTCCATCGGCGTGTGGCAAGAGCTCTCTTTTCAGGTTCATGTCGGTTGAATGATCTCGATAAACACTCATATCACAATACCATGGGAGTCTCCTTTTGGCAGCTTCAAAGAGACACAGCCTTGATGGTTTAATGAATAGATTCAGACCACAAGCTTACATTATTATATGTAACTTAAAACATTGGTCAGAACGCTTCGTGTTTGTGCATATATCGGATACAGTGTCACGATGGATTACAGGACATTCAGAACGTCTTATGCTTTTACATAGACAGCAACACTTAAAGTCATACGGCACAAACGTCATAAACATGTGTTTTGTGGTTCATCTCATGATTAGAGGAAAACATTAACAATCATTTTCGTTCATGTTGTCAATGTAATGCGCAGTATTTAGTACAGACATGTGGACTGTGAGCATTTCTGCTTGGATAGTACATGTTCTTAAAGCAGACTTCAAGTAATACAAACTCGAAGCATGTTACCTGAAGTTATTTTCATGTGCGTAGTGTCGATGTTACATTGGATTTTACGTTTGGACATATTGTACAAGGCCAGTTAGTATGCGTTAATGTGGTAACATATACATCATCTAGCATTACATTCTTAAAGCACATATAATTTCGCATTTCATGATCTGTAGAAAAACATAAACAATCGTTTTCGTCCATGCTGTCAATACAATACAGTACTTACATATAGTACATACATTTTAACTATGAGCAGTTGATTCTGTAGTATTCCTAAGCTGACCAGTGGATATTACATTGTTCTTAGAGGCGGACTTCGAGTAATGCAAACTCGGAACACTTTAAATGAAGTTCTTGCCATGGTCACATTGGATTTAACGTTTTGACAGATGTGAAGGTTATTTAGTGCGTACTAATGCGGTAACATAGACATGAAATCATATAACATTTTTAGAGCACATCAAAAGAAGTTTTTTCTCTGGTGTTCATCTTCCTGAACAATTGACAATTGTATGTGTTTTGCAACATGCAATTTGGAACCCAAGCAGTTGATTAGTATAAACCAAGATGCGGATGCATATAACATGTTCTGTTAAGCGGACTTCTAGTTAAACAACGAGATGCATTTCACAGGAAGCTCCCTTTACAGAGTCAAGATAATAATCACTTTTGTAGCATTCCAGCGACTTTCCACGAATACGAACACAAACTATCACAGGCTAAACATGTGTTTCTTCAACTTATTTGTTGCAGAACTGTGGTGTATGTGTAATTTGTGATCATTAGAAGACGGATTCCCACGGGCCTCCTAACATGTTATACACAAGGAATATATCCTGACTGGACTGTACTTTAGTTAAACTCGTTCCATGGTGTCACGTGACAAGATCATTTGTACCTGTTCTGTACAATCATAAAAATTGAGCATGTCGAGCAGCGACAGCCAAAGCCCTGGTCAAGCTGCTGGAATCCAGGGATTTGGTTGAGGCATTGGTTGTTCACATATTGTACCTTTTCACGTGCAGCCACTTATTGAGTTGTCATGCTATCTTCCAACATCAATTTCTCAGTAAATCACCAAACCCAAGATTTATAACTACAAAAAACGCTTAAACTTTCAATTGCAACGACAGTTACTGCTCAGAATGCGACATCTCAGCAGGCACTGTACTGTTTGGTCAATGCATGCTTTTTACTTTTATTTATCTTGATATAGAGTTGGGAAATAGATAACCAAACATGATATTTCTCACTACAAATATCTTCATGTGTGCATCTTTTAAACGATGAATAGTTATAAATCGTGTAGACCCAAATGTCGTCTGTTTGGGTCCTACAGTGCATACTCTTTCAAGGCTACATGACATTGTACCTGTTCATGAATCGACTCAACTATAGCTTATTTGCTCTTTCAACTGTTGCATCTTTTTGCGAGGCACAGTCTTTAGTGTTTCGATTCAAAGACATAAACAGCAACTCTTTGATTACAGAAAACCATTAACATGCCATCTTAGATGGGGAAACTCCCATTTGCTTGATTTAATCTTATTATAATCTGTATGGGTATCAACAATCACAGCACATGGGCAATTTACGAGGTTCCGATGTGGCACGTTGTCTAGTTAATCTGGCTCCATAGATATGATAAAACTAGAGTACTATCATACCAAGCCGTTAAAAAAATGGACGTGTTGTCCTCTATATTGTAAGCGGAGGTTTTTTCTTGATTTTAGCAGCTGATAGGCGTAAGTCTACAGGGTAATTTATGAATGTCAGTTCAAGATTTATTCAACATTTAGTCTCAATTTTCATATTCTCAAGGAGTGCTTATCTAAGCAAACTGCCTAATTACAAACACAGTGCTTTTAGTGCTGCAGCAATGTGGCAAAAAGTAGCCTAATTTTAGAGGTACCCATACCAGCAGGGTAACAAGTACTACTATATACCAAATTAAAGCTTTGAGTCTGCTCATTTCAAAACTGCATGATGCCACTTCCAAAATTTTGTGCGAAATTTTTTACGGCCCTTCAAAAGTATACACCCTAAATTGTTAGTATTCGTTTTCTGTGTGCTCCCCAAGCAGGTATTATCCTCATATATGCACATAAAAATCTATTTCTTGTAAATTGTGGAGTGGAACATGAATAAATATAATTATAGATATTGAATGACAATATCCAGTCTGGTTTTCAACATTTAATGAGGTCATTGAGTACAAAAGTCACGAAAACCTATGACATTGACATAACATTTAAATCTGGATGCAACTGCATGTAATCCTGTTTCAATTTTGAAAAGATTTTTACTGTTACAAATTGTTAATATTAATCTATACTACTTTATTTTTTTTTGTCACACTTGCTTGTAGCAAGGGTGTGGCTTTTTTTTAAACAGGGTGTTACATAGGAGTTCAAATTCGCATCAGTCATCCCTCCGTCAACAATTTACATTAAAGTGAATTTCTCTGCAGCAATGATATCTGTTATTAAACATTGCATAGTAACTGTCCTCTGCATATTCTTTGAGTATACAGTGGGGCCTGCTGACCTTGACCTACGTTTTACGCTCCAGTGACTTTGATATAAATTGACGTACGTCCGTGAAAAAATTACATTAAAGTGAGTTCTCTGCAGCAGTAATAGTTGAGAGTGTCAAACCTTGTGTTATGTATAGTAATTGTCCTCGCATTCTCTTTTACCTTGCTTTGTGACATTGACCTACTCTTTACGTTCCAGTATTTTGACTGTGACAGACATATATATATGACTTTACTCGAGCAGGAGTGACACAGCGTTCCCTCAGAACTAATGTTATGTTGGTTTAGTATAACGTTTTATCAAATTTCAAAACAGGATGAAGCTATATTGCTCAGCTGTGTCTGCCATACTCTTAAATGACTAGCATGCATGTGAGACACCATTACTTGTTTAAGACAAAGTGGAATTCCTAAAGACTATGAAAATGAGTTCTTCACCAAAGACATTTATAGTCAAATTGGTCTAAAATGCTTTGCAATAAAGGTGTAGTGTATTTATCCTTCCATCTGTCAAAGAGTGATGTGCACATGACATTCTCTATTCCGAATCACTTGAGTTTTGCATGGATAATGTACAAAAATGTATTTTCATGGAGCTGCTATTTTGCGTTGATAGGTTAGATTGTTAGGTTAGTGCACATAGTTGGTCATTGTGAAAACATGTATAATGTACAGTTATCGTCAAAGATACTGTTCTCGCAATTACATGTAAGGTCATTTAAAAGCTTTGGGGCAGCTGTTGAATGGTTCATCATCGTAGGACTCATACAGTAAGTGTGTCATTATTGTATTCAACTATCTTTTCTCCATATTCATTGTTGGGTGGGCGGGTAGAATGTAGGATATGCAAATGGAAACTGTTCTTTGTCGATAGGACTTTTGTTGCTGCCTTTGCTAAGCTTACCTCGTTTAGGGATGTAGGGTCTAGTTTTTCATATATTGCTCCAACAGACTGAGTGCAAGTAAACTTTTGACAGTTTAATAAAGGCCCATGGCCAAGATATTTCAGTCCCTAAAATTTCAGTGCACCTTGAATCATGCGTTTGAAAACGGATATCTTACCAACCCCAAAGAAAGCACTGCCTATATCCCATCCAGCCAGACAGTATTTTATGATCAGTCTTGTGTGTTGTTCTTATGTAAGACTGGTGAATAAGATGTTAACAGGGATATAACGTCTCATAGCAACATTATATGCCAATTCGACATGTAAGAAAGATCTCATTTGTAGCTTCTTTTTTATCTATGATGAGGAAGTTACAATAAGAAAATTTAAAATCTGTACTGGGACATTTTGCAGCAACTGAGGCATGTATAAGGCCTTGTGTTCGCTTTCTCTCGTAGCTCTGAGATGTCCATATGCTCATCTTTGGTCGCTTTGATGGCTCTGTCCTTCAGTCCACCACTGATAAAGATTGTATGTTTCTGTTCAACTGGCTTTTATCAGTGTCGGTGTAATAAGCTACAAGGTTGTCCTTAGTTTTGCCTCCGGGTAATAATTTCCTCTATTCTTTGAGTACTTTCATGTCTGCTTCTAGAAGCATTTTATGTCCCATTGTGGTGTTGCCTCTTTTTTGGCATACTAGCGTATTCACACTATTCTCCCTATACATGTCAAATACAATGTGTATCTGTGAAATGGACTAATCGATGCAACTGGCCTAAATTATACTCAGAAAAACAATTGAGGGATATTAAAATTCTTTTGACTTTGTAACATTTGGGAATATAATTTTCAAACAAATTAGTTTTGTCATTGATAAAATTATCACTATGCAATTTACCAAAATGCAAATTGAAAATCAAGGGTCATTAGTTACGATACAGTACTACACCAAATGTACCGACCCTCTCTACCCAAAGTTCACAAGCAAAAAATTTAGCGCTCTCAAATTTTGCTGAAACCTTTACCAGGTCATTGCTTATGTTCTAATTCCGACCACAGACAAAAGTAAACACCAATTTATCGGTCATTTCCCTAATAATGGGACAAGTACTTCAACACAAATACACGGATATGGCATACTCCGGCAAATTTTACCTCAAATTTGCAATAAAACACTTACAACAGCTTCAAAATTAGGTGCCATTTCTTAGAGGGAGAACCAGCGATGATTTTGGAGCCAGTCATTCTGGAATACAAACGATAAAAATGGGTTTCAATCATTTTTGAACGTTTGTGACTTTTCAGTATAGAGGGTTGAACCATTTGGATTTGCACTGTACTTAAACCATTGAAGCGTGACTAAATTAAAGCATCCATTTTGATTGCAGATGTCTGGAACTATGAAATGCATGCATAACTATTAAAGTTTTTATTGTATTGGATGTTTGAGATGGGACTGAATCTAAATATCCTTCAATTGTTTTTCTGAGTATCTGTAGACACAGAACTGTTCAACTATGGCTACAGATGTTACTTTAGCCGTTTTAGACAGTATTGGTAGCATCTGCATCAAAACTGTAGCATCAAGATAATGCATTCTGTTTTCTCAATAATGCTACTTTGCCTTCAGATATGCTTTTGAGTTAATGGATGAAATCTGGTCATTAATTCGAGCAATAGTTTTTGAAAATATTTTAAGACTCCTTGTGCATTCTCAAAAGACAAGATATCTTCCTGAAAGAGCAAGCTGCTTACAAACACAGACACATCACCTAATCATTCATGACTAGACTGCTGTATCTTTGGCATGTCTGCCAGTGTCTTATTGTTGGCTTTTTGCTTGAGTTCATTGAACATCTTCTGAGGTTTGTCTTGTCTATCAAGCTTTATAAATCCTTCCTTCATGAATTATTTCCTCACCTCGTGTGTCTAAGGCACCAAGCAAGCCTAGATGATATAACGCATGTTGCAAAATCCGTTAGAAGTGTGAGGCGTGGCCTCTGTGGGGTCAAATGGGGATCAATGAATCGACTGTCAAATATCTAAATTATTTTTACAACAGAATCATATTAGTGCTTTTGTATTGGACTGATGTGAAGGTCAGCTCTGGTTTGGTTTACCTGTACATGTACATGCACTTCGACATACATATTTGTGGAACATCATTGAGTACTTTGCGGTCAAAGGCTTGGCTAAGGAACCACGTGACCTAGTCAATGAATTGCATTTTAAGGTTAGTCCCCTGATTCCTCTAGATTCTATTAAAACTTTGTACTCTGTTGCTTAGACCACACAGTTAATCCAGGCAGAATTGAACTTGCCGTTTGACATTTTTATAGTACATAAGTCTTCATGGAAACCATTAATAACCTCTTCGGAAATGTACTGCATTTAAAGGATTTGATATGATATATACATATATGTTGCTTGCAAACATCAGAGGGAATAGTTTCGCCTTTGCAAACTGATGCACATCACATAGACAAAGCCTAGTTGGGGAGAGGAATAGTTTAAAAGGAAGCAATACCATCTCCAGTGAGTCATTCCAAAAGTAATAATGTTGGAAAAATAGATATTCCCTTTTACCTGAACACTGATAGCAGGTTAATCTGTACAACTTCACAAAAACGACCAGATAGTATTAGTTAATTACAGTTATATGTTCATTTTTGTGTCTGATTCATAGTCAGGATTCCTCTAAAGACTCATGCAAATGACACTGGACATCATCAGAGAAAGTTTTGTTGTTCTTGCAGCACCACTTTCAAGAACTGTATAGAAAATGTTAGTTTAAAAAGTAAGTGAGTACGACCAGGAACTGCAACAATCACCCCTACAGCACGGTGAGGAAGAGGCAAGACACGATAACTGACTCATGATAAAGCTCGTAAAGCTTTGTCACACGCTTTTCCAGACAACTTTTGTTTTACACTGTTTACAGCAGAGACATCAAAAAAGTAAGCGAGTATGACCAGGAAATACCATAATCACAAACTACAGACAAACTCAAATTCAAATGACAGTTCTCCGAGTCTCGCCTTACCATGAAGGTATCCAATGCTAGCAAAACCTGTTATGAGAAGGTGCATTCCACCTTCACATAGAAAGATATATTTCATGTGCATAGGTTTAGCCCAAACGATTTCTAAAGCTTTCGTAAATAAACCCATATCAAAATATGCAGACGTATAAATTTAAATAAGTACATTTATGCACGTTTGCATTCCCTTCAGAGTTGTATTATAACTGCTATAAACTGTTGGGGGTCATTATAATTTGATTAATTGCTACATTAAATGCATTTATATTTACTAGATATTGCAAGGAAAAACTCCTTTTTATGATTTATAATTGTACATGTAGATCAAATGCAATAAACGTGACTATTTGAAAAAATCATTGGTTTTCGCGACTTTTGCACTCAATGACCTTTAAATTATAGTTGTCAATGTGCGTAAGTAGCATATCAAATACAAACAAAATTAATATTAACTATCGGATCATATACAACCTAATAACATGAATTTTATACAGTATGTATTCTTCTTGTCATAAAAAGAAATCATCATTCCTTTCTGAGCTATGATGACGGTTCCCATTTTTAAAGGGCCGTAATTTTTTTTTTTCGCACAAAATTCTGAAAGTGGCATCATGCAGTTCTGAACTCAGCACACTCTATGCTTTAAAATGATGTATGATGCTACTTGTTACCCTTCCGGTATGGGTGCATGTCACTTTGGTGACCTCTGCTGCAGCACTATTTCCAAATTCGACTAAACTAACGACTTTTAGTGTTTCTCACATACGTTTTGACATCACTGGGTCATGAGGGCCCTTAATGTCTATAAATATGCATTCCTGCCTGCTTATTAATGATACAGTAGGACCGTTTTTATGAGACTGGGGTCATTCATTGACTATCAATCATGCCTTTTTGCAACTCGTGTTTACAGGTTGCCAATCATTCAAGCAGTTAAATATCTTAGAGACCTTTAGCATACAGTAGGTGCGACAAACTGTGTCTTTAAACGGTTAATACATATGATAACGCTACGATAAGAATGGCGAGGTTGCAGTGCCTACTTTCCATTATCTAACATGTTTATATTATACAGGTGTATGGATTTCTGTATTACACATTGGCCTCCTTTTGGCCACCAGAGGAGTTCAGTTAACTGCAAAAGGGATTACTATTCACTTCCTTATACACCTGCCTTATTTTATTTTCCATACGTGGTCCCCATCGCATCCTATGCACCTTTTGGAAAGATCACTCACTGGTGTTCTGCTAAGTATAGGGTATACTCGCATCTGAGGCACATTCTGATGAGATCACTCACAAGTGTTCTGCTTAGTATGAAATATTATCGCATCTGAGACACCTTCTGGTGAGATTACTCACAGGTGTTCTGCTAAGTTTAAGATAATTTCGCATCTGAGGCACCTTCTGGTGAGATCACTCACATGTGTTCTGCTAAGTTTAAGGTAGTTTCGCATCTGAGGCACCTTCTGGTGAGATCCCTCACAGGTGTTCTGCTAAGTTAAAGGTATCATCGCATCCGAGGCACCTCCTGGTGAGATCACTCACAGGTGTTCTGCTTAGTTTAGGGTAGCTTCGCATCTGAGGCACCTTCTGGAGAGATCACTCACAGGTGTTCTGCTTAGTTAAAGGTACTATCGCATGTAAGGCACCTTCTGGTGAGATCACTCACAAGTGTTTTGCTAAGTTTAAGGTATCATCACCTCCGATGCACCTTCTGGTGAGATCACTCACAGGTGTTCTGCTTAGTTTAAGGTACTATCGCATGTAAGGCACCTTCTGGTGAGATCACTCACAGGTGTTAGCTAGGTTTAAGGTATCATCACCTCCAATGCACCTTCTGGTGAGATCACTCACAGGTGTTCTGCTAAGTTTAAGATACTATCGCATGTAAGGCACCTTCTGGTGAGATCACTCACAAGTGTTTTGCTAAGTTTAAGGTATCATCACCTCCGATGCACCTTCTGGTGAGATCACTCACAGGTGTTCTGCTTAGTTTAAGGTACTATCGCATGTAAGGCACCTTCTGGTGAGATCACTCACAGGTGTTAGCTAGGTTTAAGGTATCATCACCTCCAATGCACCTTCTGGTGAGATCACTCACAGGTGTTCTGCTAAGTTTAAGATACTATCGCATGTAAGGCACCTTCTGGTGAGATCACTCACAGGTGTTTTGCTAAGTTTAAGGTATCATTACCTCCGATGCACCTTCTGGTGAGATCACTCACAGGTGTTCTGTTAAGTTTAAGGTACTATCGCATGTTAGGCACCTTCTGGTGAGATCACTCACAGGTGTTTTGCTAAGTTTAAGGTATCATCACCTCCGATGCACCTTCTGGTGAGATCACTCACAGGTGTTCTGCTAAGTTTAAGGTACTATCGCATATAAGGCACTTTCTGATGAGATCACTCACAGGTGTTCTGCTAAGTTTAAGGTATCATCACATTCCCTGCACCTTCTGCTAAGTTTAAGGTATAATCACATCCGAGGCACCTTCACAGTTGTTCTGCTACACATAATGTACTATCGCACCCAGGCACCTTCTGGTGAGATCACTCACAGGTGTTCTGCTAAGATTAAGTTCTTTCGCATCCAAGGCACCTTCTGGTGAGATCACTCACAGGTATTCTGCTAAGTTTAAGGTATCATCACATCTGAGGCACCTCCTGGTGAGATCACTCACAGGTGTTCTGCTTAGTTTAAGGTTATTTCGCATCTGAGGCACCTTCTGGTGAGATCACTAACAGGTGTTCTGCTAAGTTTAAGGTTCTTTCGCATCCAAGGCACCTTCTGGTGAGATCACTCACAGGTATTCTGCTAAGTTTAAGGTAATTTCGCATCTGAGGCACCTTCTGGTGGGATCACTCATAGGTGTTCTGCTGAGTTAAAGGTACTATCGCATATAAAGCATCTTCTGGTAAGATAACTCATAGGTGTTCTGTTGAGTTCAAGGTACTATCGCATATTAGGCACCTTCTGGTAAGGTCACTCACAGGTGTTCTGCTAAGTTTAAGGTATCATCACATCCCGTCCATCTTCTGGTGAGGTCACTCACAGGTGTTCTGCTAAGTTTAAGGTATCATCACATTCCATGCACATTCTGGTGAGATCACTCACATGTGTTCTGCTAAGCATAATGTATTTTCACATCCAAGGCTCCTTCTGGTGAGATCACTCACAAATATTCTGCTAAGTATAGGTATCGCATCCAAACACCTTCTCATGAGATCACTCACAGGTGTTCTGCTAAGTATAAGGTATTCTCACATCCATGCACCTTCTGGTGAGATCACTCACAGGTGTTCTGATATGTTTAAGAAATGATCACATCCGATGCACCCTCTGTTGAGATCACTCACAGGGTTTGCTAACTATTAGGTATATATTTACATCTTATGTGCCTTCTTGTGAGATCACTCACAAGTGTTCTACTTAGTATAAGTTATTATCGCATCCCATGCACCTTTTGGTGAGATAATTTACATGTGTTCTGCATTAAATGGATTGAAAGCAATTCATATTGCACGTGTTCACGTCTTACAAAATAGATCAATCTTTGTTCCATCTAGCCTTTTCTTTTTGGGGGCAACTCCTTCAATAATCAATCAAATTTATGAACTAAATTTGATAGTCTATTAAATCAGTTTTTGGTCATCTCCGTCCCCCAAAAAGGTTCATAATCTAACAAGAGGGCGCTAATCATGACAACGTTCCTCGTTCGTTCATCAGTCGCCCAATTATTTGGAACCAATGAACTTATTTTGATTCACCCAATGGTGATCTGCTAGATGCCAGATCACTGACCCCTTTTCCTGGTGGGATCACCTGCCGAATAGGTGAGTCCACTCACCTGATGCCTTGGATTACTCAGGGAGATCACCTTCCCTAATCTATAGGCAATATTTAGTTGGTTCCATGGGGATCACCCCAGGCTTTACATTCAATCGATTTCTCAAGGGCCTATGGGGGAATGTGAGAAGACTGTCAGGAGGCTTTCCCAAACAATGAGGCAAATTAAATTATTATTATGTATACAGCTGTAGTTTTTGTTAATGATAATTACATGATCATTTGCAATATTGCGATCGTTTGAGGTATTGTACATCGTACTGCATCAGTGACATTGCAATCAAGAATATCTCAGTCATTTATAGTCTTCGTGATGTTATTTGCTACAAATCCATATTTAATTCTTGGAATTAGGGCTGGGTATAAATTAACAATTTAATTTAATTATCATATGTTTCATAACAGTAAATCAGAGTAACAATAAAGCCATCTCCAGGCATTATATCGTATGCTAGAACTCCATTTCAACAGGTTTAGGCAAACACAGAGACGCGCTATTTCTATTGGTTAACTAAGGTACATGTAGCTATCTGATAGCGGTTAAGGGCGAGGCTTCTTCGCTCCTTTGTTCTCAGAGCAGGCAGGTGCTGTGTTGGGACAGGAAGCTTAATATTTCTGTTGTGTTTACAAATTCTAAATTTCATGCAACGCATTTCGGAGTTATTTTCAAGGAAAGCAGCGATTGCTTGTGCATATGTATCGCCAATTTAGCATTCGTTCGTTGCAACGAATTCGGTGGTTTAAGGCAAAATTTAATTTTTAGCACGCTGATGGACCATGGCTTCAGGAAGGTTCTTTGCCTGGCCCTGGACGGTAATCATGTTTATCCCCCAGGGCCGGGCTTCGGAATTGTGGAAGTCTGGTCCATTGGCGTGTGGCAAGAGCTCTCTTTTCAGGTTCATGTCGGTTGAATGATCTCGATAAACACTCATATCACAATACCATGGGAGTCTCCTTTTGGCAGCTGCAAAGAGACACAGCCTTGATGGTTTAATGAATAGATTCAGACCACAAGCTTACATTATTATATGTAACTTAAAACATTGGTCAGAACGCTTCGTGTTTGTGCATATATCGGATACAGTGTCACGATGGATTACAGGACATTCAGAACGTCTTATGCTTTTACATAGACAGAAGACTGTCAGGAGGCTTTCCCCAACAATGAGGCAAATTAAATTATTATTAACTATTACTAATATTACTAACTATTAGGTATATATTCACATCTTATGTGCCTTCTTGTGAGATCACTCACAAGTGTTCTACTTAGTAAAAGTTATTATCGCATCCCATGCACCTTTTGGTGAGATAATTTACATGTGTTCTGCATTAAATGGATTGAAAGCAATTCATATTGCACGTGTTCACGTCTTACAAAATAGATCAATCTTTGTTCCATCAAGCCTTTTCTTTTTGGGGGCAACTCCTTCAATAATCAATCAAATTTATGAACTAAATTTGATAGTCTATTAAATCAGTTTTTGGTCATCTCCGTCCCCCAAAAAGGTTCATAATCTAACAAGAGGGCGCTAATCATGACAACGTTCCTCGTTCGTTCATCGGTCGCCCAATTATCTGGAACCAATGAACTTATTTTGATTCACCCAATGGTGATCTGCTAGATGCCAGATCACTGACCCCTTTTCCTGGTGGGATCACCTGCCGAATAGGTGAGTCCACTCACCTGATGCCTTGGATTACTCAGGGAGATCACCTTCCCTAATCTATAGGCAATCTTTAGTTGGTTCCATGGGGATCACCCCAGGCTTTACATTCAATCGATTTCTCAAGGGCCTATGGGGGAATGTGAGAAGACTGTCAGGAGGCTTTCCCAAACAATGAGGCAAATTAAATTATTATTATGTATACAGCTGTAGTTTTTGTTAATGATAATTACATGATCATTTGCAATATTGCGATCGTTTGAGGTATTGTACATCGTACTGCATCAGTGACATTGCAATCAAGAATATCTCAGTCATTTATAGTCTTCGTGATGTTATTTGCTACAAATCCATATTTAATTCTTGGAATTAGGGCTGGGTATAAATTAACAATTTAATTTAATTGGAATTTATAGGCAGCCCTGGTTCGCACGATGCACTTCGAACCATTGCTAGTACATCATATCTCAGACGTATCATAGTGAAGGCTTCTGTTTTACATTGTACGTATAAAATATCAAATGTTTCATAACAGTAAATCAGAGTAACAATAAAGTCATCTCCAGGCATTATATTGTATGCTAGAACTCTATTTCAACAGGTTTAGGCAAACACAGAGACGCGCTATTTCTATTGGTTAACTAAGGTACATGTAGCTATCTGATAGCGGTTAAGGGCGAGGCTTCTTCGCTCCTTTGTTCTCAGAGCAGGCAGGTGCTGTGTTGGGACAGGAAGCTTAACCCAGCCACCACCCCAACACCTCCTACTATACTTTCATTAGTTCATCTATTGTCAACAATGCAAATTTTATTTCGATTTTTCAATATACTGTAACGTATGGCATGGTAATATATCAAGGAGTGATGCGATAAGTTAGAGACTGCTGAATGTTACATGATTGTTTTTATTGTTACTCTGATCATTTGTTCTTTTATCAGTTTGTAACATGTTTG
Organism: Loripinus fragilis; assembly: GCA_964019695.1. Classification (NCBI taxonomy): domain Eukaryota; kingdom Metazoa; phylum Mollusca; class Bivalvia; order Lucinida; family Lucinidae; genus Loripinus; species Loripinus fragilis. Next base: position 401,335 of record CAXHUL010000290.1, read on the forward strand.
TTATTTTACTTTTCATGTTGAGCATGCATGGGTCTAGTCTCCTTTTAGTCAATGTCTTCTCCGTCTACCAAAAAGGTTCATAATCTAACAAGAGGGCGCTAATCATGACAACGTTCCTCGTCCGTTCATCGGTCGCCCAATTATCTGGAACCAATGAACTCATTTTGATTCACCCAATGGTGATCTGCTAGATGCCAGATCACTGATCCCTTTACCTGGTGGGATCACCTGCCGAATAGGTGAGTCCACTCACCTGATGCCTTGGATTACTCAGGGAGATCACCTTCCCTAATCTATAGGCAATCTTTAGTTGGTTCCATGGGGATCACCCCCAGGCTTTACATTCAATCGATTTCTCAAGGGCCTATGGGGGGATGTGAGAAGACTGTCAGGAGGCTGTCCCCAACAATGAGCCAAATTAAATTATTATTATGTATACAGCTGTAGTTTTTGTTAATGATAATCACATGATCATTTGCAATATTGCGATCGTTTGAGGTATTGTACATCGTACTGCATCAGTGACATTGCAATCAAGAATATCTCAGTCATTTATAGTCTTCGTGATGTTATTTGCTACAAATCCATATTTAATATGCCATCCTCGCACAATTCTTGGAATTAGGGCTGGGTATAAATTACGCAATAAAGATGAAGGGTCTTGCACAATGATACAAAACATATTTTTTCTTCGGGATTGTGAACTGCAATCCCTTAGTCCCACGCAAGATAATAGGTAAGTAATATAGACCACAGAGCTATCACGACTGTTGGATATCTGAGCTGGGACATGCGTAAAATATGGAGCAGATATGCATTCTGTACACGTAACCTATGACCGCCTGCTTTGACATGACCTTTAAGTACTCATTTATTCTGCATGTTCATCCACAATGGTGCAGTTTTGTGAATTAATCTTATAATCGAATCAGGCGTTTGGAAGATACGTCACACACACAAAAGTGTGACATACAGACGGACTGACGGATGAACAGACAGATATACAACACTCACATGTATCTATTTAATAAGTGTGGCTGTGAGCAAAAAAAGTGTCGAAAGCTTCCATTATTATACTGTAGCTTTGTAAATATTTATATTCATGTTTCATACCAATCCAGCAAAAAAAGGTTGCGCATGTAATGCCGCATTTAACATGTTACATGCACGCTTGTGTACATGTCGTACTGATTATATTGATATGAATAAACCGGAATAGGCTTGTTTGAGCTATTGATTAACTGGAAAAGGCGATAAAACACTAAATGTTCAATATATATATTACACCTAAAAAACAACATATCATCAAGGTACAGTATTTAGCCAAGTTTTAGCATAATTTTTAATTAATGATGGTAGTGTTAGCTCAATTTACGACATAGACATGACGAGTATAAACACACGCATGTTTGGTATTATGTTTGAGGTCAGTTTGCTTGTTGCATCTTTAAAAATATCCACATTTATGAACAAACCTCTGTTTATACACACTAGTGAGAAACTTTAATTCATGTGACTGCATATGGCGTCGTTAATTCAAAAACATGCTAAAGTGAAAGGGCAAAGATCAAACCACCATATATTTAAATTTCAGCCAAATCCATCGTGGGCCAAAAAACGGCCAAACCGTTACACGTCCTTTAGGCTAGATCGTAAAGTTGGTTTTCAAAATACGTTCTACACAAAATGCATCAATGTTATAATTGAAAGCATTGGTCCTTCAATTATTTTGAGGAGTATATATATACGAGCTATGGGCATCATGGTTTCAGAGAAGTTTTTTTTTAAGTTTTTTCCCATTATATGTCTATGGGAGCTATATGTTGCCACGGCAACCAGGGTTCCAATCCAATCAGCCCAAAAATCTTATGCAGTCTTTCCACCTCCCTGATGATGCTTTACACTAATTTGATCAAATTAGCCCCACGGACAGACGACGACGACGGACAATTGCCATAGTAATACCTCACTTGAGCCTTCGGCTCAGGTGAACTAACAATTAAGTCTATTCGGCAGCTGTTTGCATGACAAAGTAGGTTTTTGACGACCAGTAGAACTTGAAAAAAACAGCAACAGTCCTGATATAGAAAGACCAAAATCAAACTAACTTCTGAAATTGAATATCGAAAGTCGGAACTGAATTATGAAAAACTGAATATCGAAAATCTAACTAAGTTCTTGTTGCTACGCGGGAAACCATTTTGGAGGACATTAATCAATCGCTAGGTCAGTCTGTCAGGCCGAATCCTATTTATTTGCCTACGAGTATAAACTGTTTAGTTTAACAATGGCTGTATTGCTGAAGATGTTTTTAGTAAAACGTTTGAAAAAATTCTGCAGACGTCAATAAACATGCAAAATTACACAAAATGCGCTGTTTTAACTCTTTGCCTAAAATGTCGTTTTCTCATAACCTTTACAAACATATAAGACCCAAATAAGTCCGACGTTTTGTCGAACCTGATCTGGATCCAATCTGTTTGACACATAGATAGTATTCCTGAAATATTTTTCGAAAAATTCGATTTTAAAATCAAGAGCCACATAAAAGCATGATAAACATTTCATGGGGTAAAGTTAATGTAATGAAATACAGTAAAGTGTAAAATGGCCAAGCACAAAAAGACCGGAAATTGGTTTTGAATATCAATTATTGCTTAATGCAGGTCAACAGTATTGCAGAATTCTACAATACTGTCCACCTTTATTAAGATACCAATTGTTATCAAGACCTTTTATTTTTTTTTTTTTTGAGAGGCTGTTTTATACAGGTTTATACTACCCTTACCAACTTTAGCACGAAATGCCTCGAGATGTGCAAGGTCTACACTGATGTAGGTGGTATAAAATAGTTATACCATGTTTGTCCACCTGTACGTAAGATAATCCACTCGCTAAAGCTCGTGGATTATCTCAACGTACAGGCGGACAACCCATGGTATAACTATTACTTATTGTAACACCAAAGCTGAGCTTACCTCCATATATCTGGCTTGTCCGCCTTCTACCGTACCAAGCTGGTAAAACTCATTTGCCTCCCATTGCTTGCCGGTACAACACGGAGGTTGCTGGGCGTAGACTAAACCCACTACGACGACTAGTGCTATCACCGACAACATGTTTCTGCTCACTGCTGTCGTAATAATCACCCTGACAACAAAATCAGACCTTTATATAAGAGATTTTGGCCCAAGACGGACACAATCGCACAGGCAGACAAACATGGCACGCATGATTTATATGAAAAGCCCTCCACACAAACCCTCAGAGCGTTATTGTAGGCAATAAAACAATATGATGTCATTTTGCTCTTTTCTTGCTAGCGGTGACTTTTGTCGTCTGTTGATATCCGTTGCAAACAGTTTGGACCTAGATCAGGCCCGACATTTGGTCGGGCCTGATCTGGATCCAAATTGTTTGACACCGTGAAGGTATTCCAGAAAGAATATTTCGGAAAAGTTGATTTTGAAAATATCAGCAGACGACAAAATATCGTAAAATATTTCCTACGGTGCAAAGAGTTAGCATTGACCTATAAAACCTGCAACATTACCCCAAAAGGAGGACCTTTTCGAGATGTCTCAAGATGTTTCGAGAAGTTATATAATGCTTGCAAATCTAGTGTCATTCGCGCGACAAAGGGCATCTGCTGTTAAATCTTGACAGATAAAGCTAGTCTGGAACACCATCCGATTTCTCTCCATGGACCAGTCTAGTCTGTATTAATACTGATTGTATTGAAGCTATAAATTTAATCTGCTGTTTAAGGGGAAATCGCAGCATACGTACAATAAAGGTTAATGTACATATTCCACCTTGTTTTAAGAGCTATGCTTAAAAATCAAGTTGTGGATACCTTAAGTTTATAGCTCATCATAGCTGAAGGTTCAATATGAGCTATTGTGATCGGTATTTGTCCGTCGTCCGTCACCCGAGCGTAAACTTTTTAAAACAACATCTCCTCCTGAAACACTGGTCGAATTTTAAAATAACTTCGCATATTGTTGCTCATAATGATCTCTACCAAAAAGTGCACAAATGATTCTCGTCTGCCGAGCATAAGGGCCGCCAGAGTTGTAACTATCTATAAGACATCTCCTCCTGTACCACTGGCCCAAATTCAAAATAATTTGAAAGAAATGTTCCTCATAATTCACCATCGCGTCAGCGATGGTGATATACGTTAATAAACCAATATGGGCGCTTGTTCAATTCGGGCCTGTTCCATTAGTACTGGCAACGAATGGATCGGATGTTAACTCCCCAGCAGCATTGTCTTTTACTGTTCTTTCTCAAATCAAGCTACTTCCAAAATTCCACCATTGCGTGAGTGATGTTGATATACTTTGGATACTGGATCGCTTCTAAAAACGAAAAAGGCCAATTAGAGACCTTACAACTGAGCTGGATACCGGCTTGCATCTGAAAAGGAGAAGGCCAATAAGAGACCTCACCACTGCGCTAGAATCCAGATCGAACATGGAGCCTTCGGATATCCAAGGCTAAGTGTGACGAAATAGCTAGATGTAGATGGGACAGTTTTAATATGCCCCTGGGCATTATGAGCATTGACTTCGGTTGAGGAATAGGGTTGTATGACTTTTACACACTGCTGGAAAGGGGTTAACTCTTCCACTTTTCAGTGTGTTCATGAGCAGAGTCTTACTGGAATATGCATATTTCCTGTGTTTTGTTTGCTTCCAATGGATCACCTTTTTACAAATCGTTAACTAAAACAAAAATACTCTGAACTTGAAACACATGAAACACTGAAAAGGGTGGCTTCAGCAAATTCAATATTAAAACACTATAAAAGATCTTCTTTGATAACGAAAGAAGGCATTTTTTATTTGAATTATTCATGTAGTTTGCATGCTGAGTGCCTTTACTACATACGAACGCCTTTCGAACAAAAGCGCAGTTTCCTGTGGTGTTATGTACATTACATTAATTGAATTACATTTTGAATTTGGTAATTGTGACAAACATCACTTATAAGCGCTTCCTGTGTTCCTCGTCGTTCGCCCTCAAAGGACTTAATTGAATTTTCTCTGTATGTGTGGCCTGTGACAGCATCAAACAAAATGACTGAGTTATAACTTGAATCCTTAGCATTCTTTAAAAGCAGAAACAGCATGTCAGTGTCAAGGAATCAAACACTAAATAAAATAGGCTAGTGATGGTGTTGTTTTAAATATATGCATACAATGGAGTATAATTCTGGCATATGCCTCTTCCTGTGAATCGGCAAGAACAATCGTACTGCAATTGCCTCTGAATTTGTGCTAGTCAGGTGATAGCATTGCTCTGATTTTACAAAACATTTTTCTCTACCGTGTACCACTAAGCATACAGTAACATTTCTGCCATTGGCCAAACAAAAATTCTATACGCTGTTTCTTTTGTTTTCATCAGTTGCGATGGAACCTTTCCAGTCCTTTGGTCTTTGATCAAAAGTATTTTCAATGTTCCGTGTTGTTCGCGCCCAAAGAAACTAATTGAGGTCTGAAGCAAAGTCGACTCTTTTTTCTACTATTTACACTACTTTGCCTCATAATTTATTTAAAGATAAACTTATTGATCTTATTGAAAGAACCTTCCAGGGAGAAGGGTCTCCTTACCTTGCTTGTAATGACAGAAATGCATGGTTTACTTCGGAAAAATCTAAAAATATCATGCAAGGTCATGTCAAAATGTATGTGATGCGCTGACCTGTTTGTTGGACAACATTTTTATTCGATTTGGCACCAGGTAGTTGGGATTCCTATGGGCACTAATTGTGCTCCCCTGGTTGCCGATTTATTCCTGTTTTGTTATGAGAGAGACTTTATGTTGTCTCTTTCTGATGATAAGCAGGCTGATGTTATTGATGCTTTTAACACTACATCCAGATATTTGGACGATATTTTAAACATTAAGGTAGTACCGGACTCACCGGCATATGTCCAAAAGTGTTTTATCTTTTAATATATTATAATATAGACTTATACTTATAATCTAAGACAAAAAAAACAATACCTCACCGTTCTTTTTAAAAAGTTATTTGATGTCAAAAACTGCAAAATCGCAGGTTTTTGAAATAAACAAACACAGATTTTGTTAACAAATTAACAAGAAACGCAATACAGTTTTTTTCAGAACAAATACTACTCACACCAGAGATATAAATAAAAACAAAAAATAGTGGAATAACATGTATTTACACAATTTATTAAGCAAAACCCTAATTAAGTCAATCGAATAAATGCCAAAACAAACATTAATATTCAAAATAAACATATCAGAGAATGTAACTGGAACAACAAAAAACATATTTTTACAAAGATATTTTCATGAAGAATCTAATGATTGAATAAAAAATATGTGTCACCGTGCCCGTTTTTTTGCTTTGGTGACTTTTGTGAAAAATCCTGAAAAAAGTCTCCCCTTTCAACCATTTTTTTTTGTTTGTCTACGCCCTATGTATATCGTGTATATCACTGGGCGGAGACATAGCTATTATTGATTAAGCACTGACAAATGGGCGTAGAAAATGACAAAAAAGATTTTGACCTAGCATATTTTGTTTGATTTGATTTTTTACGTCCCATCAACAATCTTTCAGTTATATAGGGACGGGGCTTCCTGGGTTGAACCAGTACTAAGCTAGAATAAATGTGTCTTGCTCAAGGACGACAACGCAGTGACACCGGTGAGGCTCGAACCCGCGGCCCTTGGGTCTCGAGTCAAGCACTCTACCACTGAGCCAATGCGCTCCCTAGTGACCTAGCATATGTGATCCGGCACATTACATTATGATTCTCATTAAAGAATGGCTATAGCATGTCTTGATACTTTGATGCTTTCTTACACGTAGGATTTATGTAGATAAAAGCTAAAAATTATAGCTTTATTCCTGATGCATAGATCTAAATGTCATTTAAAGAATAAACTTACAAATATGCAATAAGAGGATAAAACATTCTTTTCCTTGTATTAATGTTTGGCAAGCCTGAAGGTGATGTGTTGCAACCAGAACCACACAGCGGTGAGGCCTGCAACACATTATCGCACAAGGGCTTGACAAACGTTAATATACAGAAAGGAATGTTATATTGTCATTGTTATATATTATAGGACTTTTTGGGTACTGTAAAGGTGGCAACTTAATTTTCATATCTGGGCGTGGTTCGGTTATTTCAACTGCTCAAGAATGGAAATCAGGTTCTATCCATTGGTTAAGCGTTTAAAAGTAGCTTGAGCCGCGCAGGTCTGCGTGCATTTCATGAAAGTCCTGTCCGTTAATGCACTGAACCCACATTTATTAACCCTTAAAGCGTATATTACAACACAATCGTATGTTTTTATCGTCTATTGAAATATTATGAAGCCTCTTAAACAAACAGTGTAGATCTAGAGCAGACTGCTCACCTAGAGCAGTCTGATCTGTTTCCACACTGTTTGCCTCTATACTAATGTTAAACAATAAACAAACACTTTCGAATGTAGTTATAAAGCCTCATTTTCAGATTTTACCTTTGTCTAAAGTAGACTAATAAGGCAGTCATGAGGTGCCGCCTTTACAGTATCCAAAAAGTTCTAGAATACTTTCCTTTCAAGCAAAAGCATTTCCAAAAAAAATGTCCACTGTAACATCGTGAAGCATACAACAAAACCACACCTTATAGGCGCAATCGAAAACATCAATACTATCGACGATTATAGACCAAAAATAGTTAGAATGATAGTTTTTTTTTATTACCATCACTCATCGAACAGGCGACACTTTGCAATCAAAACACTGTTTCTAGCGAGTTTTGATCCGCGTTCGTCAATGGTTAAGAGTGTTTTCGATTGCTCACTATCCGGTGTGGAAACATTTTTTTTTTCAACAGAAACATGACTGAAAAATGTAGGTAACTCCTAGCTCTTGTTTCAGATTGTTTTGGTTACGTATTCATTGTATCAATACACATACCGGATAGGTGGCAATCGAAAACGTTGATGCTATCGACGAACGTAGATCAAATACCGTCAGAAACAGACTTTTTGGATTGCAGTTTGTTTGCCTGACTGGCGACAAATGGTAAATTCTAGCGATTTGCGATCCACGTTCATCGATTGTTCAGAGCCTTCTCGATTGTCGCCTATCCGATGTAATATAGTAGCGTATCTTATGATAATTGAATATTTTGGTTATTTCTCAATAAAGCATAAGCGACGGTATCTTAACTCGCAGAGGATATCCGTGAGCAGGTTGAAATGGCGATTAAGCCCTCTGCAGTCATGTTTTATCGGAAATAAAGCCCACGGTCAGTGATTGGTCAACGATCAACCAAAATATGACACATTACTAAATAAAATGTACAATTGTCAGCGATTGAAACACCTCAAGTATTTATAGTAAACACTTATTATAAGGTATATAACAATAAAAGGATGATACATTCTTCTGTCTATTAACGTTTGCCAAGCCCAAATGAGATAATGTATTGTAGCCTCAACCATGAAGCTGTGAGGGCTGCACCAAGTGCGGATCCAGAGGGGGGGGGCAGGGGGTCCGGACCCCCTCTGAAAAATCACAAATTAAATGGGTTTCTATAGGGAATAAGCAAGGGAAAATGTTGGATCCCCTGGAAAAAATTGGACCCCATCTGGAGCCTTGAAAAACGATATATTTCTTTGAAATTGACCATTTGACTTCTGGAAAATAAGCTGAGGACTAAAAAAATCGTTGTCAGAGCTCTTTTGTCAGACTGACCTGGACCCTCCCCCCCCCCCCTGATGAAAATTCCTGGATCCGCGCATCTGTACCATGCTTGCCAACCGTTAATATACAGAAAAGAATGTTATATTGTCATATATCTTCCTTTCAGGCACATGCAGTTTGAATTAATTGTATTAAAATGTATGCAGAAATGTCCATTTTATCATCATGAAACATGCAACGAAACAAAACATTTTTTTCAACAGAAACATGAAATAACTCCTAGCCCTTGTATCAGATTGTTTTGGCTACGTCTTCAGTTTATCAAAAACACACTAGATAGGCGGCAATCGAAAACGTTAATGCTATCGACGAACGTAGTTAAATATTGTAAGTAACAGAATTTTGGATTGTTGTTTGTAGTCCGATAGGCAACAAATGACAATCACAAACACTGTTTCTAGCAATTTGTTATCAGCATTCATCGATTGTTTAGACTGTTTTTATTGCTGCCTATCCGGTGTGATAAGGTAATTGAAATAGTTACGTCATTTCTCCATAAAACATTAGTGACCGTGTACCTCCATGGGACCTAAAACATGAGAATGTCACATACAAGGCATGTGCACGTCTACACCCCCCCTTTTTTGGGGTGGGGGTGGGTCTTAGGTTAGTGGCAGCATGCAGAAATAGCAACCGAGACATGTATATAGTATGTATATTTATACTGTCCGCAACTTTTAACCATCAAAATACTGAATGACTTCATACTCTGGGTGATGTTTTTTAAAGCTAATACTTGCATTCCTTCTTTTTGTGAAAGCAAAATACTTACAGAATTACGTTTCAAGCATCAAAGAGTTGTCAGGGGAGAATACTATCTACCGTCTTACAAATAAGTATTCTCTTTTAAAAACAAGATTCAGGAACGATAACTCCTACACTCTTACTTTCAAGTAAAAGTAAGGTTATCTTTTGACATGGGTCCCGCACTACCTTAATAATGTTTATTTTGACACTATGGTAAGTCAAATATACCCTTCAGAACTCCAGCTTAATAAAGCTAATACCTCTGATACCGAAGCCGCATTTTTAGATTTGCATTTGTCAATTTCTAATGATATTGTTTCTACCTAAATTTATGATAAACGTGACGACTTTAATTTTGAAACTGTCAATTTCCCATTTTTAGATGGCGATGTTCCTCGCTCTACATCCTATGGAGTCGATATCTCTCAGCTCATTCGTTTTGCTAGAACATCTAGCTATGTTACTGACTTCAACACTCACAATAAATTGTTAACTCAAAAACTTCTAAAACAAGGCTATCGGTATCATAAACTTCGCAAAACCTTTTCTAAATTTTATAGACGATACTATGATTTGATATCTAAATTCCAAGTTGGACTTAAATCTCTCTTGCGCCAAGGACTTTCTGAACCTATGGTGACTTGGTGTATAAATTGAAGAAGATTGTTGGCTCTAATAATTTTTCAGCGCAGTTCATTAAAATAATTTCCCATCATAAAAAGATTGGTTGTAACATTAATATATTGCAACAGACTGCATGCTTGGTGGTCAACCCAATCACGGTTGGCAACTTTGTTTTTCTCTTTAATTGCACCTGATGGGTCGGTCTTCAGACTATATGACGGTTCCGACTTAAAGACTTATCTATTGATGAGATGGTAGGGGCCTGATGCTTTGGCTGTTTGTCGGGCCCACTGGGGTTAACCTGTTGGATTTCATCTGCTCCAGTATCAGTTTTATTTACTGTTGAGTCCTGATCTTTGCTTTATCTCCTTGTTATATCTTGATTTATATGTTCTAGGAGATGATGCATTGATAAGATAGGGCTTTTTCATACAAACCAAATATCTATGTGTCTTGATCCACATCTGAATAAAGGATGAGGTTGGCGCGCCGTAAACCGGTTCAAGCCCTCCAGTAAAATATTTACTGACTGTTACAAGGCGGTACTTCTTTTGTTGATCTTTTTTTTTTTTTTTTTTTTTTTTCTGTTTTGCCTTTGTTATGCCTTTGTGCGCGTCTGTTTATATGTGCCTTGTGGTCACCTGCTGGGAAAGGGCTGACCTCTTGGCTCTTGTTTGTGGTGTCTAACTCTGAGTTTGTCACTTTCCCATTGGTATCCTGGGTCAGGTGTGGTACTTGATTGTATCGATTCCTGATCTTTGCATCCTTACTAATCTTGTTGAATTTCGCAGATGGTCTAATTACATTTCTGCTACACCTTGAAAGTTATATTATATATAAGAAGGACATAAAGTTGGACATTGCCATCAATTATGTTTGCTACTGGTCCACTTGTTATTGTCAATACCTGGGAGCAAAGTAAGAAAGACGGCATAGATCAGGAAATGATACACAATCAAGTACCACACCTGACCCAGGATACCACATGGGAAAGTAAAAAAATAAAATAAACATCCCCAACAAGAGCCAAGAGGTTAGCCCTTTCTCAGTGGTGACCTCAAGGCAGCAATGAACAGACGCGAAAGCATGAGAAACACAAGACACAAAAAACAACACAACTGATCCACAAAAGAAGCACCGCCTTGGAACAGTCAGTAAAAATATTTTACTGGAGGGTTTAAACTGGTTTCAAGGCGTCAACCCCACCTTTGTTCAGCAAGCCTTAAGATAATGTAAAACCTTTTCTTTAGCAGTTGTTGCAGTCATATAATTAGCTGTTGTGTGCAGAAACTAGACTATGGGTAGAATAGGATAATCTGTATATCTGTATTGTGCTCACCTGATAATTTATACAGAGTAAACACTTTGATGAGGCTTTCCCATTTCATGATCTAGTTGGCAATCCAAATCGAAAAAAGATGCATATTTTTGGTTTTGTTGGCATTTTTGAGTACATTTGTTAGACCAAATAACATAATATTTAGCATGTGTGCAAAGCCATAGGGGTGGATGCCAAGTCTGAATTTGCATATGAAGGCAAGAAATGAGGTCAAAGGTCATTGAGTGCAAAAATGAGAAAATATGTACTACTGTAAAACAACTATATCTTTTCATATGTAAACATATTTCATTTCAAGCCAAATTTTGCATGCTTATAGTTATAAGTCTGAAAAACATTGAGAAAATGTTTTTTATAACTAAATGTTCATATGTTGACTTTAAAATGGGGTCAAAGGTCATCAAGTGCAATAATCGGAGCATTTTTACAAACTGTGTTTCTTTTTTTTCTCTGGTCCAACAACAAGATGCTTTTTAAACTCTAAAAAGGTTAAAAGTCTTTCAGAAGGCTTAAATTGACATGTTTATCATTATAGGAACCCCTTTGGAAGAATCTTTTTATGGATTTTACAAAGACAAACATCGTAAGTTTTGTGCAATTCTGACAGAAATTCTCCCTCAATTGGGCTAAACTGAGATGTACCCGCTACTTTAAGAGTTTGCTGCACTTCTGAGAAAGTAAAACTATTTTCAGTTTGGGACATATCTTGGGGCTTTAGAAATCCATAATTTAATAACTTTCCTGTGGTCATTTTTCAATAAATCACCTGTAATCAACGTTACCCTACTGACACTGAAAATAACAGTACACACAGTACAAGGCTAATGTTGATTTATTTTAATAGTATTAGTGAAACAGTTTAAGCATTAAATGTTTAAACTATACATAAAAATCAATTGCATACTTCTGTGATATGTATTTCTGCTCGTCAGCGTTACGTATGTTACATTTTATACTAAATTGCAGACAATGACTTTACAAATTACATGTATAAGAATAAACCATGCTTCAGGACCTTAAATATACATAATATTAATCTATATTCTATTTGAAAATGTTCATTTTCATATATTTGAAGTTGTTTATAACTTTTAACTTGCAATGAAGTGAAATCAAGTTAATATCTAAATATGCTAATTAGTATGTACTATTTGTACTGGCTCCAGCATGTAATGTTTAGCTGCTTACAGATTCATTTTTCTATTATTTACATTGCATTGGAATTGGCAAAATTCATTTCATAATGAAATCAAATTATAACTTAATTTTCAATAATGGATCTTAAATTGCTGCATATATATAAATGAGGTAACGTAGATAACAAAAGGTGCCTTACATAAATGGATAAAGGTAGTAAACTGTTGTTAGGCTTATATAAAATTTGGGTCTGCATTCCACAATTCGCTTACATATTCTATTTTAGACTTAATTTAAAAGAGTGCTATGGGTTGGTCTACAATATGTGAATGTGGCATTTCCTGGTCTTACTCAATTACTTTTTGTAATATGCTTGATTATTTTACATTCATGTTGCAGTTTTCAGATTTCTACCAATGGTACATAACGATAAACATGCAATCTACACCATGATTTAAATATTGACTTAATATTAATTATTTACTCAAAATAGCATAGGAATATTTCATACATCTAGCGGCAAGGCAGGGGGTAGTGCTGAGTGTCTTCTAAAGCAGGTATAGGTTTTTGAAGATTGCAAATATAACATAGTTGCACAGAACCAGCATGGTTTATGTCCAAATATAGGATGTTACATAGATCTAGTATTAAAGATTTTCCTTGTATGCTGGATTCTTGTAATTTTCACTTTCACTGTTGACAATTACATTATAAAATTAATTTATCATCTGTCCCCATTAAAATCTTCTATGTTTTGTTGAACTAGATTTCATATCATATTGTAATGATGATTATCTTATTATATTCTGCAGCAATTCTGATAGAAACTATTCAGCTTGTTAATTATCTTAGACTAAGGTTGGTTGAGGTAAGGTTACCTGAGCCTACATGGCTACATGGTCTTGTAAAAAATCTGAACATATTTCATGGTAACATAAACAACAAATCTTTCGAACGTTAGTGATACTTTATCTTAAAGATCAGTTAACTGTTTTATTATGCATAAAACCAAACATGGCTCCCAAAATTCACTAGTATGGTTTACATCTCTGAAACTCACAGATTAAACTGAATGTTGAAAAAGTAGTGTCACATGCAGTTGATTTCTTTGCTTTTCTTATTCACAAGACAGTTTGTTTTTAGTTTTGTTTTGCAGTATTTCATTTTGTTGAGCTATTTGTAACCCTAGTACATGTCTTATATATGTCCTATGAAAAGTGAGTTATGGTCTGTTTGTTGGTTTTAAAAGTTTTACTAAATTAGGCTTGTTGTGATAGTCTTAAATATATATGCAAAACCATCGAAAATGTGAACAACATTGCTGACAACAGCTTGCACAAAGCATTTTAAGCATAAACTTGCTCACTCTTGTACCTATATCCTCGTAGATATTTGTGAGGACTAACACTGTTTGAGGACAGTCTTGTATACTTGTATAGTGAAAGGAAAGTAGTTCAGTTTTATTTTAAGAGTAATGTCATATTAAAACTACACATTTCGAGTATGTTACGAGTTACAAGTGCTATCCAATCTGATATATTGCACTTGTATCTAAGAGCAGTAGATGTAACATTAATGTTAGTCACCTACCCTAGATGAAATCAATCACCATCTTAGCAAATTGTCATGGTTAACAGATAGATTCTACACTAGAACAGGCGAGTTAACTACCTTAGGATCTTATATACATCAAGCAAATCGGAGATGCTAAACCAATGGATTATGCAGTAAATGTACATATTAGATAACCATTTCAGGACACATTTACTCTAAATACTAAGAAATGACCCCAAACTGATGGAAAACTATGAACACAATCAAATCATCAGGTGCTCCAATATGGTGAATGCCAATGTTCCCAAGAAGTCACCAGACATAATTAAGACAAAAACTTGCATTGGCATTTTACAGTTTAAAAGAATAACACAAAGAAACACACGCCAATTACCTAATAGCATTTGATCTCTATCATCATTGCAAAAAGTAATAAGCAAAATATGTTTAAAATGATACTTAGAATTGAATTTATTGACACTGAAACAATTACAATGTATAAAAAGTTACGCTGTGAAAGACATAGATATATATTTTATGGTATCTTAAAATTAGAGGTTACCTTTTCATATCATATCATATCTAAACTGCTTCTATATATGCAGGAATACGTTTACACAAGCAGCCTGACTTCAAAGAAATGCTGCTTTTGAATCCACATCATTTCATTAATATGTGCAAATGAAAGGACACCCCTGAAATTAAATGTTTAAAGTTATATGGAGGATTACCCTTAATGTCAGGGCTATTTCCATGATATACCCCACAAAAAGTTAACAATGTTTCACTGGATGGTCATAATTAGAAATGTACCTGTAAATTAGCTTTATGTTATGTATGTTACCATCTGCTAACAGGTCGATGTGAAGAAGCATAATGTGAGGATATATTCCTTCCAGTATATGGTATTTACCAATGTCCATATTCTATCATAGTTTCAACACGCCTGATGTTTTATGAAAGGAGGGTTAGTCTTTGTGTTTTAATGAAGCTATGCTTAGTATATGCATTTAGCAGGTAGTGGCCTTGTAAAAGTGTTTCAAAATTACTCATAGATGGAAACAAATACAACAAATGTGTGAAATGAGAAAAGAAATATATTTTAGTCCTATATGCATAAGATCATGGCCAAGTCCTCTTGAAAGCTGTAGCTAGGAACATAATTATTATACCTTTGAGAAATGACTCAATTCCAGATGGTAAAATGTAACGTAAGTAACAACTTAAACACATCTTATGTATAAAGGATAGATAATTGCATAAAATGACGTATTCATACAAAGCATTAAGCAAAAAAAATATTTCTTTAAAATGAAATGGTTATTCTTAGTTGTATTCGTTTTAATTGATTTGACACAGTAACGTACTTTACATGCCTATTATGAATATTTGACAATGGGAAACTTGGTAAATCATTGCTTTCCAAACATGATAGACACACACACCTAGCAGGATAGCAATAAAAAAAATCTTCCATTAGGATAGAAGGGAACTTAAAATTTAAATTTTGCCCCTATATAAATAAAATATTGCTACAATTTTCGCTGAGTTTGCACTTAAATGACCTTTGATCCAAACACACATCATGCTTTGATGATGCTGTTTGTTTATATAGCTTGGCTGTATTATCCAAAAGAGATTTTGCATTACTTTGAATCATAATTTTGGATAGCTAATTGATAAAAACACTAAATTCTGACGTATATACAAGAATTTGCACTCAGTTGACCTTTGACCTAATTTTGGGACTTTGGGGCATTTCCAGACTTGGCATCCACCCCTATCCTTCTTAAAACACATCAAGATACACTTTAAGCATGGATGCCAAAATGTACTCAAAAATGCCAACAGAATTTTTTTTTCAGGCTCTGGATGGCCAACTAATCTGTTGAAAAGGCTGAAATTGAAAACACTTGCCTCTGACGGTGTAATTAAAGAGAATAACGTTAAGACAATTTCCTTGCCCATTTATTTTGTCAAGTTATATATGTTACATCCTTTAATAAGCGCTCTGAATTTAGAAACTTAGTGAATTATTGAAGCAAAAAGGTCTAATTTGTGTATCCTGTATTGCATTTGCCTGCTGTCGTTAATCTAGCTCGTTCATCTGAAGGAGAATAATCGCCTCTCTTTGAGCACTTCAGAAGTACAAAGACTTCATAGAAGTGTTTAAATGCTTGGGAAAACTTGATAAGTGTTCAGAGACATTATTAGGTGCAAAAGTGGGTGTTGCATGACGGAAAGGCAACAAATACCAAAATAAACCAGCTCAGATATTTTTTTTTTTCACTGAAACATCAATGTTCATCAGACCAGGTACTCGATGCTTATGATGGCATATTTTTCCTCCTTGTATGGCTGTAGTATTTCTCCTGCTTGCAGAGTATCACTGAAAACCCATGTCACTTAGATGAGAATTAGTTTTGAATATATATTATAAACAGGAACAGTTATTGAATTGTCTTGTTTTATAAATGAAAAAATATCTTTTTCTATAAGTGGCTCTATATTTAGCATTATATGCACAGTATTAGGAAATGTGTCAAAATGTTAATGAAAACATCTGTAACAACAGTTCATTGGCTTGATAATCAGAAATGAATATATTTCTAATGTTTTGGCACCAAAGACCAGAGATTTATAAGCACACATGTAAAATATATTTATTCTTTCTGAAATAGCATCTATTACATCAGACATTGGCGTTGCTCATTGATTACATCATGTTATATATGTTACATTTTAATTAAGTGTCATGATCTTAAAAAAACTTGGTGACAACTTGCAGGTATATAAGGGTAATGAGCAAGAAAGTCTAAAAAAATGTAAATTATCCACAAGCTGCAATTGAACAGCTTTACTGAAAGGGTAATACAAAAATTTGCTCCTTAGTAAACCCAGGAGTAGGGCTTATATGAGCTCAGCTCATTTTAGACAAAATATTTAAGATAGAAGAACAAACTTTGTTTTTTATATTTGTCAATTAAGTATGAAAGATAAGCCTAATCTACAACGGTTTGAACACTACTAAGAGCTGTTGTTAAACTAAATGACGACAGCCAAAATTACCACTTTTAAACTAAAATTAAATTAATGTAATGTACATAACACCAGGAAGCCGTATTTTCATATGTAGTAAAGGCAACTATCATGCAGATTCTATGCAGATTCTATGAGAATGTCAACTGATTAGATTGTTTTAAGGACAATTTCGGGTAATTTCCATATAGGAAACAAGAAAACTTGTCTGGGTCCTGTCTTTCCAACCATTTACGAATTCGGGCCAATACAGTTTTCAGATACTCTTATGTCAAATGGATATTTCCACATTTTCTTGGCAAAAGAATGTAACTAAAAATTTTCCGAAATATCTATTGACCCTTCATCAGAACTGATCGTCTCAGTACCAAATACAGATAACTAGAACAGGCGACATCAACAATGTGCAAATTTCGAAGTTTTTACCCTGTGTGCGAAAACGAACATGGCTGATACTCGGATTGTCTGTCCAGTTTTAGCCGCGCACGGCTTGACATCTAGGCCTAGTGGTTAGCGTGTCAAATTTTGAAACCAAAGGGCCAGGGTCGATTCCCGAGTGGGCACTTATTACAAATTGTTTTTCTTCTTCTGTTTTTTGCCTTTAAATGCAAAATTACCTCATTTACTAAAACCAACTGCTAATTGGTCACTTTACATTTTTACGCTAGTTCAGAAAGTGAAACATAGGGTATGCAAAATTCATGTTTTTTTAAGTGAAGCAATACTTCGTCGAGACTCTGCAAGTTACATGTATTTCATTGAAAAATGACGTGTACTTCTTGCACGGACGAAGCTAGAGAAAAGGCACCCTCATTTCAAAAACTCACACTTTTTCTACGATATAAACCTTACACAAATTAACGTTTTTGTTTGTTTGAAGATGTTACTGGCTAGCGTGATATAAGAAGAATAAACCTCAAAAGTTTTGATTCCATCGGACTCGTCGTTTTTGCTACTCAACAACATAAGACAAACACTTTTAGAAGGTTAATCATTGAAATTCAGCTTTAAGCTTGCAATTTACACAGATACTTTACACTTCTCTGTACGCTTTAATATCAGCGACACAGCATTGAAATTTTCAGCGATTATCTATTATTACCAGACGTCACCGTCCTTATTTGAAAATTGAAAAAAAATATTGCTACCAAATTTATTTTTAATTTTTCAAATTGAAACCGGAAGTGTACAGTAGCCGTAAAACTTATATCGCCATAAAATGGACTAATCAAGTTCTACTGTTTTTGGCCTACAGTGTTCAAATAAAATTAAGTGCATTTAACAATTTTAGCAGGAAATACTGGTGAATTTCAAAAATCTCAAAAAATTCTGAAAAATGCAACATTTTAAAACAAATGCGTAAAAAATCCACCATAAGCAAAATTTCAATTGTTTGGTGTTTTTCCAATTGAACAGACCATTTTGTAACCATCTAATCGTCAATTTTATAAAAAAAATACTTTCAAAACTATTTTTTCTTTAAAATTGTCGATTTTTGCATTTTCAGCCAAAAAAACTTTGAAGTAAAAGAAAACTGTTCAAAAATACTGCTAAACGTTTGCCCATTGAAATTCACATATATAGGCAAAACTTCATTTCAATTTTATTAGCGTTTGGTCAGAAATAATGAGTTTGAAAAGTGACCGATAAGAACTTGGTTTTAGTATAGTAAATATTTTCTTACCCATTAGATTAAACCTTTAATTTGGTGCATAAAAGAACCGTCTCATTGTGGCGGTTCTTTTGAGTACCTACAACCTATGTTTTGGTTGAGAAATAAGACAGTTAATTACTTGGTACACAATCATAACTAAAACCCTGATATTGATATTTACCTACAGGTTTGTACAAAATTAGTTCCTAATAAGTTTTTATGATATTTTGTTTTTGAGTATTTTGACAGGGTCCCCCCCCCCTTGAACAATCATGCCATTTTTATATGATATGTGGAATGTAAAACTACAACTGTACGCAAAAAAAAATAGTTCGGTCACGGAGGGGGGGAGCACTTCAGTAAAACTTTTCTATTTTCTATGTGTTAAATAGCATAAAAGAGTTTTCAACCCAAATGTTTAAGTGGTACTTTTCCAATGAGAAAAACGTTTTTGCGGATAATTTGAGGGTAGAACCTACTATCCTTTTCATGGAAAAAATATCGTTTTCTCTGGCCATTTTTAAGGGCAATCGTTCATTAAGACTGTCCGAGGTCCTTTACATGTAACGTTTCTTTTTTATGTTCAGCATTTCTTGGAAGATCAGAGACGCATATCACATGCCCATCCATGGTACCTGAGTTCTAAAGTAATTATGTCTCCCGCGTCAGGGTCGGGAGACATATTGTTTTCCCCGTGCATCCGTTCGTCCGTTTGACTGTCCGTCACAAAATCTTGTGAACGCAACCCCTACCGTTTTAGCCGGATCTTTTTGAAACTTTGCAGGTGTTTTGTCGAGATCTGAAGATGTGCATGACATTTGGTTGTAATCTCCAGATTAATTTTTTCGTTCGGACTAATTAATTTTTGGGCTTAAAATATTTAGACACTGGGCATCTGCTCTTACTATTTTACCAGGATCTTTTTGAAACTTTGCAGGTGTTTATGTCTAGGTCTGAAGATGCGCATGTGATTGGATGTAACATGGATTTTCTATTATAATAGAAACAAATGATGGGATTGGTTGTGCAATAGTTACTGCATTAGCTAGATATCTTTGCTGGATATGAAATCGATTTTTTTTTTACTAAAAATCAACATTATTTCATTTTGAAAAGAGCATTTAGTGACATTTGGATCTTTCTGACACCGTGGAGGGGGAGGGGAGACAGCTGTTTTGTCTAGTTTTAACTTCCTAATTGTCTGTAGCTATGAAGCATAAATAATTCGCCATTTGGTTCTGGATGAAACATTTTCTTGGAAACAGCCCTTCAAGGCAGGGATTTCAGCAGCTACACAGCCATGTTTTATCCTGTTTTAGCCCGCCTTGGGCCACTCGCCATGTACATAGTTTAGTCAACAGTGCGACAATGCTAGATTTACCTGTTTTGCACTTAAACGGGAAGAAAAAGACCCAGATGAGTATCTATAGAAAGAAGCAAGTATATCAGGAAGTTCACTGTTTTCATTCAGCAGGTTTATTCAATGCAACTCGATTCAGCAATTGTGCGCCGGCTGGAAATCATGATACATGTAGCATGTACACGTACCCATTTAAGCCCAAAGAACTTCCCATCTCTATCGGTAGGACAATTCTATTTCAAATTTATGGGTGTTGGGTGGTATTTTTCATTTTAGTTATATTTTTATAGAACATTCTGTGAGCAAACAGCGGAGATCCTGACCAGACGCCGCGTTTTGCGGCGTCTTGTCTGGGTCTGCGCTGTTTGTCTTTGTCCAACAAAAAGGACACTAGGCTTATACATGTATGGGTTAATTTGATCAGCACAGTTATGGTCCATTGTTCCTTTATTGCTCAGTCGGCGGCTCGTGGTATGGTGAGTAGATTTCTCATTGTTCTCTTGACGGAAAGAGCATGCGCGGTCAAAAGGTGGGAAAATATTTGAAAGGATGTCAAGACTGGAGAATGAAGACATTTGGAAAATAAGGTAATATTGTTTTATATTTTATGCATTTTATCGAATTTCCTCTTCTAACGTCGAAACCTTGCATACAGTCTCGGGGCCACTATCGGCCATCCAGCGAAACGCCATTCTAATGGCGTTTCGCTGGCGGGTCGATAGTGGCCCGCTTTACATGCTTACTGGGAAGATTTTTCAGGCGTTTGGTGTTTTAATTGAAGGTAGGAATATTTTACCAAAGAGTTTTGTGTTGTGAGCCAGAGATTATAGGTACATATGTTCACTGACCTATGCATCTATGTGCATGCATCTATCAATCAACGAATCTTTAGTTCGAAATTGCAGAGTGATTAGATGTTGCTAAGTTTATTTCCCTGGCGAGAGCTACGGACTACTTTCCCCAATTGGGTCCACTCAAAAAATGAGAGATGGAGCTCAGTGGTAGAGTGCTTGACTCGAGACCGAGGGGCCGCGGGTTCGAGACTCACCGGCGTCCGCGCGTTGTGTCTTTGAGCAAGATAAATTAACCCCTTGAACAAGATAAACTAACCCTTGCTCGGTACTGTTTCAACCCAGGAAGACCCGTTCCGACATTATTGAAAATGTTTTGACTGGGACGTAAAGAATCAATCAAACAAACAAATACCTACCTACCCACCCGCCCGCCCGCCCGCCCGCCCGTCCGTCCACCCACCCACCCACCCACCCACCCACCCACCCACCCATCCATCCATCCATCCATCCATCCATCCATCCATCCATCCATCCATCCATCCATCCATCCATCCATCCATCCATCCATCCATCCATCCATCCATCTATCTATCTATCTATCTATCTATCTATCTATCTATCTATCTATCTGTCTGTTTTGTGTTACCGTCAGATCATCTTGTTGCACTTTCATTCAGTCTAAACAATACCTGCCGGATTCCCTGTCCTATTAATACGATGAACACAAACCAAGTCAAATTGTCTACTTTCTTTGTCAATTGGACATAGACAAACAGAACTGATTCAGACAAAACTTTGCATAACGCATATGTCAGGGTCTAATGACAAAAAGAGAGCACTAAACTGCTCGTTTGTCTGTACTGTGATTTCAGTAGGCGGAGTAGGGAATAATTCGGGGATGGGGGCAGCTTTTTCTCATGACGTGGTCATATGACTGCATGCCACCGGCCCTTCTACAGTGGGCACTTTCCCAGACCTTAGATCCAACGTTGTTAATATAACGAGAGGCGGGTATTTTCTTCTGAACCGGATCAAGCAGGTCTCCTAAACTAATAATTCAAATCAGTACCCTACATCTCTGAAAGTCCTAGACCCACATTTTGCAAGATCTCCAAGACGGTGGTTCCAGCCAAGCCTCCGCGTGCGATTTTCTGACATTTAGATCTCGACCAACAAAACTAAGAGGCGCCACAAAAAGTTTTGTTGAAAGCTGCAATCACAATAAATGCCGTTTGTTTTGTCCACTGAAATGATTTAGAAGGCTCTTTTTGACAAACAGTTTAGACCCAGATCGGATTGCTCCCATAGGAGCAGTCTCATCTGGGTTCAAGCTGTTTGCATCTAACTTACATAACTCAGTAATATAAGCAAATATATGCAGCAGACGACTTGAGTAAGCGATATTTTCAGATGCATTTTGAAGGCGTATTAAGGATAGTATTTTTTTCTTTGATTGGCTACTGTCGTGCCAACAACGTGACAGTGACGTAATATTTTGTTTACATTTGTTAAGTAAAACATTAACTTGTACAGTTCACTTGAGCTAACACGAATCTATAGATCACGTGTGTATTAATCCTATCCGCAGGATAGGATTAATACACGAGTGATCTATCGCTTATGAGTCCCTGATAGCTTTGTAAAACAAAACATGGCGTCACTGTCACTCTTGGCTGGCAGGACAGTGGATAATGTAGTATTCTGCTCTGTTTCTTTTAATTTGATATTGCGGGTGTTTTATCCTTTTTAGTTATGAGACATTTTAAACAAAATAAAACAATCGTCTAGGAATCCCGCCCAGAGTATCAAACAGTTTGAATCTAGATCAGACCCGACGTTTAGCCGGTCTTGAACTGGGTCCAAACCATTTGCAAAGGTTTTTAGCAGACGGTTTTAACAGGGAAAGAGTTGAAATAGTTTTTAATAAAATATGTTTATTTCCAGATAAATAATATGCTGAAAACTCAACCACCTCTGCCAGTTTTGTGCGTAAATGCAAATAAATATTTCAAATGCGCAGCCAGTTTCAAAAAAAGAGGAGTCGAAAATATACCGTATTCAGCCTAATGTTCTAAGACACATTTTTTTTCAAATTAATTTGACCTCGCGTTAAATTGTGTAAAATATACCGGCGAGTAAACATTTATACCCAGATCAGACTGCTCCTTCAGATGCAGTCTAATCTGTGTATACACTCTTGCTCAGGCCTTTCCGATTGTTCTTATCTAGAGTACACGTGTATATACCGTAAACTAACTTTATTCAATCAGATGTGCACACAATTACCCGAAGATTTACCGTTTTTTCACACAAGCTATATGATACATATAATGTCTTGCACCTTGTATTGATATTACAATAGTTGACATCAGATTTCTCACAATGCATAATGTGCAAAGGCATGCTGGTGCAATAAGAAAGTTATTGTATGGATTTTGCGTCGGTGCGGGCGATAATACACGAGCTTTAAAGCTCGTGGATTATCTTCCCGTACAGATGCCGAAACAATACAATAACTTGCACTTATAGCATAATTGCATGTACATACATGCACCTGATAGAAGTGCGCAGTGGCTCATTGGTAGAATGCTTGACTCGAGATCGAGGTGTTGTGGATTCGAGCCTTTTCGGGGGTACTTCGTTGTATCCTTGAGCAAGACACTTTATCCTCTGCTTAGTACTGGTTCGACCAAGGAGGATCCGTCCCGACATGACTGAAAATTTCTTGAATGGACCGTAAACCACCAAAACAATCAAACAAACATACCTTGTAAGGGGTGGCTTTATGCTCATTAATTATTCTGATTTTAGATATCTAAATAATAATGAATATCTATAGAATATCTATCTATCAATAGTTAACCCAATATTTGCTCTATAGATAAATTTGAAGCCATTCGGGTATCGTGTATTCATATAATGATATCTGTTTACAGTTATAGAAATTAATGAATAATGTGTGTATTATTGCTATCCATTACTTTAATCAGTAATCAGGATATTTTTTATAAAATTTATTGATATCTTTAATTTGACTTATGGATAAATATAAACAGAATTCTAGATATCAATGATTTGAAATATCGATGTTCAAAGCTTATAATTAAATGATATCAATTTAATAATATCAGTAATTTGAATTACAGATATCTACTATGATAGATTACCTGCTATTAAGAATTCTGTAAATCAGTTTATTGATATTTTTAAATATAAAATGTTGTATGTAAATAATATCTCAATAATTCTGAATTCAATTTATAACATCTATAAACTGAACTTCAGTTATTATTTAGTGCTTGTTTACTGAGCATGACGTAGCGTGTGATTTCCATGTTTCAGTATTCCACACATGACACCATACTCAGTAAACATGTATAATTGCGTTATTCATGTACTCAGAAATGGGAATGCGCTCTTACTTTATTGATACAATAATTTATATCTAGATATTATCTGGTTATAACGAGAAAATAATGTCGTAATTACGACATAGTCATCTCGTTGTATCGAGATAATTTGCGTTTTTAAGTTGATTTTCTACATGTAGGCGTTTGTAATTATTCATAATTACTGATAAAATGAATATTATTTGCTACTACATGTATTGAGAACTTATTGAAATCTATACTGACTTGTGATATTGGTAGCAATAAGTTCTTATGGATATCAATAAATTGAATCGTAGTCCTTTAGATATCTAAATTTGGAATACATTGTCATATTTCACCCCGTAAACACACATACATGGAATACATTGTCATAGTTCACCCCGTAACACACATGCATGTAATAAAGTTGGTAGATCAAAAACATTGTTTTCAAATGTCTCTCCCTGTTAATTTTATGAACCAACGAAACATCATTTTATGATAGTTTAAGGAAAAATATTTTGTTTTGACTCCAAAAGTAATGCATAATCTGATTTAGAACTCTAGCTCAGCTAGATAGCTATGCAAGCAAGTGTGAGTATATATACGATGCGTACCAATATATTACATATGTTTAGATAAGCAAAATATTTGAGCGTAAAATTGTAAATATTTTCTTAAGTGTTATTTTTTAACATATGTTTTGGTGCACAAAAGAACCGTCTCGACGAGACGGTTCTTTTGAGTGCCCACAGCATATGTTTTGGTTGAGAAATGAGAACATTATGTTTTGATACGCACTCTTAACTAAAGGGACTGACATGTATAGTTTTGGGATCCTCTTGTTTGAAACCGGATCATGCAATTGACGTAATTTGCGCCTGAACAAAAGCAAGGTTTTCTATTGTGTAACTAAATTATTTTTTTGCTTATGCACAAAATTAATTGCCAGGAGTGTCTTAGACCAGCGCTGTGTAGAAGATGTCCTCAGAGACTGGTAAGTCATAATTTCCAACTCTATAAATCATCCACCCATTTATGTTTAGCAATTAGAACCTCACAACTTTAATGTTTATGTTGGAATTGTCTATTATTCATTTATGATGGGACTGGTTGATATTTCAAAATAATTTCACTTGCTGAATAGTACAGCCCCTGATGAGATGTCGCAAAAGCGACATCTCATCTGGGTCTTCACTGTTTGCTAATGCCCCAGTGGTTTAAAATACTTATCGCATGTAAACGCAACAGACATCCAACGTTTGAACGAACATAGCTAGTTTTTTGAGTGAATAATCTATGAACTATGACCGGGATATTACACGATTTCAGATCATTGTTTAACCATCGTAACATAAGTCAGCGATCAAGTTATAAGTTCTATAAATAAACAAATAATAGAAAAAATACATTAGAAACCTATTTCATTCGAGGGTGTAGTAAAATCCTAGTCCGGGGTCGAGGTTCGATTCCTGGCTAACATACATGTATGTTGGATTTTGTTCGAGCCAAGATGCTAGCGTACTGTGTACTTACCATTCTATGGTCATACTGCGCATAAATATCAACTTGATTTCTGGGACGAATTCCAAAATGGATGGGGTGAATGTCTAGAAACATAATACGCTTCGCAGAAAATGACTTTTACAGTGTCCCGCTGTAGATCAAACAACCCGACTTTGATTCATGTTTTATTTTCACTATACAACTTGATTGTACTAGGCTCAAAACAACAATTCTGAACAGTGGAATGGTTTTAAAAAGCTTAGTAATATCAATAATGCAACCACGCAACTAGCTAAAAGCTAAATTACTCCAATGAAACATCTCAAGATGAGCTATCAGAAGCATAAAATAGGCTGACTATTATTGTCATCCAGGTGCATGACAAACTTCATGAAAACTTGATCATTTATCTACATGCTCATTCAACTGAAACAATTAAAATGGTTGAGAATCTGTTTTAAAAATAAGCTAACGGTGAAAAATTCCTTAATTGAAAAGACATATGTTGAAGCAATTCCAATGTGTACCTACAACATATGTTACTGAAAACTAGGACAACTATTTGGACATTTACACTTGCCAAGTATCATGTCCATTGTCTTTGCCTTTTTTAAGCGCAGAAACCGATGGAATGCCACATTCTATGGCATTTCATATGGGACTTCTAAATTTACCAAAATACAAGTTTATGGGTTTCCAATACACAAATGGAACTTTATTTTTCAGAAGTCTTCTTGTGTGCTACCTCCAAGGATTGTGCAACGGGTTTTTAAATCAGCTACATATGAACGCAACACTGTGGAACCATCTCACTGTTAACCAGGCTGGCGGTTCTATGTTTGGCTGCAAGATCTTCTTAGAGTTTCCCTGATACTGCTGTCCCCAGGCTGTCTAAGGTAACATTTTATATATCCCTGCTTTTAGTTGTTGAGGCTATACTTGATTCACCCAGTCGGTCAGTTTGTAATACTTTTTTTGCCTGTATTCAATATTTCCAATACCCTCATTTCTCGACAGATTTTCCTTTTATAAATAATACAAAAATAATGATGGAAAGAGGGAGTGCAGTGGCTCAGTGGTAGAGTGCTTGACTCGAGACCGAGAGGCCGCGGGTTCGAGCCTCACCGGCGTCACTGCGTTGGGGTCATTGAGCAAGACACATTTATCCTTGCTTAGTACTGGTTCAACCCAGGAAGACCCGTCCCTGTTTAACTGAAAGATTGTTGATTGGACGTAAAGAATCAAATCAAACAAACAAATGATGGAAAGTAAAACATATTTCCATTCCATCTTGCCAGGAGTCCAGGTTCGATTCGACATAGCACTGTGTAAATACACCATCCTATGATCGTACTCAATAAATATCGCCTTCAGTCTCATTTTACCTGATTTCTGAACCACGGAAGAATTTCAAAATGGAGATGTGAATGCCACAGGGTCCAGGAACATGATATTCTTGCAAACCGGATAAGGATATCTAAGATTTTACCCTGGGATAGAGAATCTTATCCTACCCATGCTATCAGGTAACGTCATTGTGTGAAATTGCATCTTAGCGTATTCAGGGACCTCTGGAAGGTTATTTTAAAATAAATAAAAACAGTGGTGAGCAAGAAAAATAATCCATTATTTGTGTGAGGGTAGGATAGAAAAATCTGTCCCTCGGGATCACCGTTTGTCATCACTCGACAAGCCTCCTGATGCCAAACGGCGATCCTCGGGACGGTTGTTTCTATCCTACCCTTACACTTATGATATATTTTTATAGGCTTTGCAGAAGCCAGCTTTTAAAGCAATGCGACAGAGTATCCCGCTGTAGATTAAACAACCCGAGTTTGATTTTCGGTTGAAACAGGTTGGTTTATTTTCACCTAACGACTTGATTGTACCAAACTCTTAACATCAATGGTGAACAGTGCAATGCTTTAACCAATATAAGCATAGCATTCTTTTTGTGGGATATGTGCAAACAGTGCAGACCCAGATCAGACGCAGCACAACGTGGTGTCTTACATGTATCAGGGTCTCAACTGTTTCCTTACAGAATATTCTTTTAGGATTGGATAAAAAAATATACAATCCAACAACCCTTAAAACTGAAATGGACTGGTCCAATTTGATAATATTACATTTGGGAAATTCGATTCGGCTTAAATGGGTTAAATGTAGCAATATAAATTAAAAACAAGCTGTGGTACCTGTTGATCCTTTTGTATACTAATGGATTCTTTCAATTGGTTTCATGCATGCCTCTGTGATGGGTTCAATGTACATAACAGATTTTTTTTTCAAATTAAGATACTTTAGTCCCTACGGGCAAACATTGCACACTATAAAAATAAGTCTAAGTTAACACTCGACACCAAGTGAGGTGGCAGCTGACCTGCCCTCTTTTTTCCGATGTAGACTTTCTAACTTTCTAAGTGCAAATAGATGGAGGCCAACGTTTTTCCTGTGGTAAATGTTAAAACATTTCTACCTATTAATGGTGCAGTTAATCTCCGGAAACAGAACATGTTTTAAAAAATGTAAAAAATTACACTAAAATAAGTGACTGTTCAGCTGCCACTAAATTTGGCGTAAAGTTACTGTGTTCTGCGGCATTTCATTTCGGGCTTCGCTACATGTTACAGTGTTTCCAGTACACCTAGGGATGATGTATTTGTATTCTTTCAGATTTCTCCTTGTGTGTTATGTCCAAAGACTGTACAAATGTTTTTAAATCCGCTCTCTATGAAACAGCACCGCGACACTTTGGAACCTTCTCGACATCTGCCTTGCACATGGTGGTAGATCCTATTCAGGCTGGATGCTCGATGTTTGGCTGCATGACCTTCTGACAGTTTCAGGCCAGATATAACGAAGATAATCCTGTCTACAAGCTGTCAACGGTAAATGTTTTTATATAGCCCTGATTTGAGTCGGAGAGGGGATGGGGCTATACTCGATGATTTTTGTTTGATTTTGTAATGCTGGCATTCTGTCGTAGCAAAGCAGTTGTTCTTAATTCCAATGAAAAAAGTCAATAAGCAATGCTTATTAGATACCCCCGCACAGTAAGAGTCCGTGAAACCAGCAGACCTTAGTTTTGAAAAGATTTTAGTAGAATTATTAACTCCTTCATGCATATATTCAATGTGTCTACATTGTATCCGCAAAGTATCAAATTGCTTCATCAAAAGCTGTGGTAGGAGTTGATCGGCCCATAAAGGCACTACCCACGCATATACAAAAGCCATATAAGGGAATAATTGTCTAAGTTCTCACAGAGGACACCTGATTTTTTAAATCAAACTCCTTCATGCATATGTTCAATGTGTCTACATTGTATAGGCAAAGTATCAAATTGCTCCATTAAAAGCTGTGGTAGGAGTTGATCGGCCCATGAAGGCACCATCTATGCATATACAAAAGCCTTATTAGGGAAAATTGTCTTAGTTCTCACAGGTGTCATTTCGTCAAAATTATTTTTTGTGAACCTTTCTCCTTCATGCATATGTTCAATGTGTCTACATTGTATAGGCAAAGTATCAAAATGCTCCATCAAAAGCTGTGGTAGGGGTTGATCGGCCAATAAAGGCACCATCAATGCATATACAATCACCTTATTAGGGAAAAATTGTCTAAGTTCACACAGCTGCCATTTTGTCCAAAATTATTTTTTCTAAACCAAACTCCTTCATGCATATGTTCAATGTGTCTACATTGTATAGGCAAAGTATCAATTTGCTCCATCAAAATCTGTGGTAGGAGTTGATTGGCCCATAAAGGCATCATCTATGCATATACATAAGCCTTATTTGGGAAAAATTGTCTAAGTTCTCACTGCTGTTATTTTGTCAAATTTTTTTTTTCTGAACCAAACTCCTTCATGCATATGCTCAATGGGTCTACATTGTATAGGCAAAGTATCAAATAGTTTTATCAAAAGCTGTAGTAGGAGTTGATCGGCCCATGAAGGCACCATCTATGCATATACATAAGCCTTATTTGGGAAAAATTGTCTAAGTTCGATCAACACAGCTGCCATTTTGTCTAAAATTACTTTTTCTTAACCAAACTCCTTCATGCATATGTTCAATGTGTCTACATTGTATAGGCAAACTATTAAATTGCTCCATTAAAAGCTGTGGTAGGAGTTGATTGGCCCATGAAGGCGCCATCTATGCATATACAAAAGCAATATTAGGAAAAAGATGTTCTCACAGCTTTTATTTTGTCAAAAATGATTTTTTTAACCAAATTCCTTCAATGTGTCTACATTGTATAGGAAAAGTATCAATTTGTTACATCAAAAGCTGTGGTAGGAGTTGATCGGCCTGTGTACGGACTATAATAGCATAAGCATAAAGCCCTATGTGAAAGCCATTTAGAACTACAAAGGGCAATAACTATAATAGAATTGGCCCCTAGCCCTTACTTTTTTAAAGAATTTGTCTAGCATATATGAACATGTTTGCAAGGTGCCCATGAAGGCACCATCTATGCATATGCAAAAGCCATATTAGGAAAAAAATGTTCTCACAGCTGTTATTTTGTCAAAAATGATTTTTTTAACCAAATTCCTTCATTGTGTCTACATTGTATAGGAAAAGTATCAATTTGTTTCATCAAAAGCTGTGGTAGGAGTTGATCGGCCCGTGTATGGACTATAATAACATAAGCATAAAGCCCTATATAAAAGCCATTTAGAACTACAAAGGGCAATAACTATAATAGAATTGGCCCCTAGCCATTACTTTTTTAAAGAATTTGTCTAGCATATATGAACATATTTGCAAGGTTTGATGAAAATCCAGCATTGACTCTTAAGATATTAAGGAAACAAAACGTTACTGACAGACGAACGGACGGACGGACAACGCGATAACAGTATACTTACCACAAACAAAGTTTGCGGGGGTATAAAAAAATAACAGCAATATTCAACAACAAGAACAATGTTTCAGTTATATCAGGACATTTTCCTGGGTTTTACTAGTACAAAACTGTGAGGATAAGTGTCTTGTTCATGGTCACAACACAGTGTCCCAAGTGAGCCTCGAACTAGGGACCCGAACGCTTTACCATTGCACCACTCCGTTCACAAAACATATACAGTAAAACTGTGTAAAACGGCCACTGTCAAAAAGACCAAAAATTGTTTTTCAATACTGATTATCACTTAATGCAGGTCAAAAGAATTGCAGAATCTGCAATACTTTAGACCTTCATTAACCAACAGTTTGTCATAAAGATCTTTCTTTAGTCTTTTTTAAGTGGCCATTTTACACAGGTTTTACTGTAAATGAGATATGTGTGTTTTTTTTTTCAGATATGTGATCATCATTTTGTATTTTCCAAGAGAAATTCACTCTTTGTACACAGTCATAGCTGTCTAGTGGACCACAGACCTAAGTCAAGACTCAAAATGGACCTGAAGAATGGAAGTTAAGAATGGAAGTTACATTACGTGTATGTATGTTAACATTGGTTTAGATAAACAAACAAATTAAACGTAAAATTGAAAATGTATCTCTATACATCCGTTTAAACATATATTTTGGGTACTCAAAAAAAACATCTCATCGAGACGGTTCTTTTGAGTACCCATTACATATGTTTTTGGTTCAAAATTCTTTGCATGCTGTGTATTTTATTTTTGTTGCAAAATTACACAGGTATTATTATGTTCATTTTACACTTTTGTACACCTTTAAAATATGCAATATCTGCTGCAGTTGTATGTATACTCCTAAAATAATTGAAGGACCAAGATTTTAGAACGTGAGTATAATTAGCTCAAACATTTAAATTCTGTAAAACGTCGCCCAAATATTTCTATTCTTTATTCCCATAAATCAAGAACCATTATTAATGATTCCCTTGCCTATTTCTGCCATAACTTTGTCTCAAATGCACATACCCTCAAAAACCCACTTTCAAAAGGCAGTGGGTAGGGTAAAAAACTTCCTCTGTGGTCGTTCGAGTAGAATGAAAGTGACATCAAATTAAAATTTGTTTTAAACAGTTCAGCTTACATGCAAAAAAAATCTTCACACAGTTTCAATGTACTGGGAAGCAAGCATTATCATCTCTGTCAATGGAGTTTTGACATTGTTTTGTTTTCTGAAAACATGTGTGTACTTGACCATCAAGAATCAGATTTCCAATCGTCATTTATGCCTTTGAGTGTTAGAAAGATGTCCCGATGAATCGTTTAAAGATTGTCACAGACAAACGCCAAAACCAGTTGTCTGAATCCGTAGTCTGGCCATTACGCCACAGCCAAAAGGAGCAATTTTCTCTCACAGGAAGAGGTGAGTGGTATTGATGGGATTAAAACACAATAAAATCATGCGAAATTAGAGATATGAGCATCTAAAAGCACTTTCATTCATTTCATGCTGTTCTGTGGTCCATGGATCACAGACAAAAATGACAGTCCAATACATTAAGGCCAAGTTTTAAAATGACAAAAATCCTTGATAGTAACATTTTCTACCATTTTCTTTTGGCTGTTTCCATTGGCAATAAGGCGTCAAAGATGTCCCAAAAATTTAGGCTAGATCGTAAGATTGGTTTTCAAAATACGTTCAACACAAAATGCATCAATGCTATAATTGATAGTATTAGTCCTTCAATTATTTTGAGAAGTGTATTTAACTGAAACGATGTACATATATCTGCAAGAACGTAGCTCTCATTCCCTCAGTGAGGCTATCAACAAGCTATGTAGACCATTCAACAATTTTAACCTCATGTCAGGATGTTTTCCTAGGTTAAACGAGTACAAAGCATCGTGGAGAAATGTTGAACATATTAAACGTTTACAAACGTACTTCTCTTAAAGCTGTATAGTCTGTAACTTTTGATCTTAATTTCAGAACTAATGTTTCTATTTTTCAAGAACACGGCAAAAAAACTAAAATTCAGGTATACATTTTACCAATTTCGTAAATCTTAATAAATTATCAGTATCAAAACAACAACATTTATGTTAAAATTGACTGCCTATAATTATTGGAGGGACGCAAATAATTACCAACAAGAGAATAACACACCTGTTTATAAGATAATTCACTTTTCCATGCAGGTTTCAGCTATAGTGAACAGATTTATTGTGAAAACATAACTTTATTCTACTTTTACAAATGATTTAAAAACAAAATTAAAAAAAAAATCGAAAAATTGTCATAGTTGCAGACTTAGTCTCTTTAAAAGCGAAATTGAATTTGTGGACTTTAGATAATTTTCCATACGTTTTTTGTCGTCTGCAGAGTTTTTTCCCTACAAAATAATCATTTAAAACTTTTTTCAAAATTCTGTCAGACTTTTGCAGGACCCTGTCTGGTTTGCAATGATTATCAGGCAATTATTTTTTTCAAAATTTACGTTTTCAACAAATTCTGTGGCAAACAATTTTGATCTAGATCGGGCCCGACGTTCTGTCTAGCCTGATCTGGGCCCAAACTGTTTGCAAAGATTATCAGCAGACGACAATACTCAAGCCATGCTAACAATTAGTTTTACAAATAAAAACAAAGTATAGGATCGTTTAATTACAGGCCTGCCAGCCAAGAGTGACAGTGACGTAATATTTTGTTTACCATTTGCAAGTAAAACATTGACTTGTACAATTCACTTGAGCTAATGCCGTATCACTTGTGATAGGATTAATACACAAGTGATCTACAGATTCTAAGTCCCTGATACATGTAACTTTGTAAACAAAACATGACGTCACTGTCACCCCTGGTTGGCAAGACAGTAATTAAACTGCATAGAACTCTGTTAGTAAATGTTCTGCAATTGCACTCATTTAAGAGGGTCTAGATGTTAACCGTTAAGAGAAAAGTTATAGAGGAATTTATTAACACCCCGATACGCGAAAATAATGTGTTTAAAATTAAAAGAAAAGTACACTGTAATAATTAGTGTAGCTCAATCATGTGACCAAAGTTGGTGGAAGCTGACTTGCGAACCATTCGTCTGCATTAAAAACTATGTTTTGTTTTATTGTTTTTATCTGCAGAATAACTACAACAATAACAGATAGAAATAGTTTTACTTTATCACTGGAGGAATGTTGGCATCTAGCTTTTTAATAGGAAAATAAGTGAAAGCTTTTCCAAAGGGGTGGGAGCTTAGCAGCCACTTATTTTGGTGTTACCTTACGCTTATTGTCTACAGCGTTCGATTTTCTACAGTGTATGCTTTTTCTTTTAAAAAGGACTTGTAAAAGAAAAAAAAAGATATTTACTTATTTTACAAAATAAAGAATAACACACAAAAATGATAATCTTAAGATAAATACAAACATTATT
Source organism: Loripinus fragilis (assembly GCA_964019695.1). NCBI lineage: Eukaryota > Metazoa > Mollusca > Bivalvia > Lucinida > Lucinidae > Loripinus > Loripinus fragilis. Next base: position 435,515 of record CAXHUL010000290.1, read on the forward strand.
TAGAAAATAGTTATTATATACACCCAATCAAGACCCTCATTTAAGCAATCTCTCTCAAGGCGTTCACTTGATGATCAATAACTTAACTTATTGTGACAAATGGCCAACAAACTCAAATTACCACCATTAGCATACGTCTAGATAAGCAATGTTTGAACATGAAATTATAATCATTTTCTAACTTATCAGTAAAACTTGTGTTATGGGTGCTCTAAAGAACCGTCTCAATGAGACGGTTCTTTTGAGTACCCACAAAATATGTTTTGTTGAGAAATAAGAAATATAATTTTCTGATACGAACTCTTATCTGGAGGACTTGATTGTGACCAGACATTGGCAACCCATTTGGTACATTTCAGGAACACGATCCCATAGGAAAAGATGACAGAACCCCAGCCACCTAGATTGTGTAAATCAAGATTGAATACAAGAAAAGACCACAGAATAGTTGGGCCTCATCGCGAGAAAATCTAATTTTGTTGCAGAGAGGCAAAATGGTGCAGACCAGCCTGCGCATCCGAGCAGTATGATCAGCAACTTTGTTATTGGCTTTCTAGAGGGTAATACAGATTAATTTGCTACGTGAAAAAAATCAATATTTAGCTTGTCTCTGTAGCTGAGCAGGCTGGATTGAACTTGAATATCCAACTCTTGTTGCAACACTGATGGAACTTTAATAATTTGAGTATCTTAATTGTTTTAAAATTTCTCCGTGAAAATATTTGTTGTAAATACGGATTGCAAGCATCTTGTCTTGAGACGCTTCAAATGCAGTGGTGGATTCAGAGGGAGTTCAGGGGGTTTGCTTGAACCCCGTTCTCTGCACCCCTCCTTCCATTGTTTTAAAATATTCTATTAAAATGAAATAACTTGATCTTAATGAGACCAAATTATTTCAATTCCATTGGATAGTTAAGAAAAATGAGTACCCACAACATGGGATTTCTTGGAAAAACATAAATAGCTTTACTTTTCAGCGACATGAAAGACCAAAGCTAGACAAAAAAACTCTTTTTTACTATGGGCGATATGTTTCTTATTTCTGCATGAAAGGTTTATATTATGGATACTCATTGGAATGGTCTCCAGACGTTTCAATGGGTATCCTTAACAAATGGATTCTTTTAGAAATGTAATTTTCATAATCGTCTTACGCCACAACACTAGCAGAACAGATCCATCATGTGGTAGGTTTATTTAATTTTAATCGTTGAAGCATATATTGTGGATAATCTTTGGAGGTGTCACAAGATGCTTCCAATTAGATTCCACAACATAACTGGACACGTCGAGAGAAAACGTGTTTTCAGGGTTTCCACCTAGGTCATACTCAATCCAGCCTGCTAAGCTACGAACACTAGCTAGAATATTGGGAGTTTGCTTATGGAAAGATTAGATATCGTATTTCCCAGAAAGCAAATAATAAAGGCACTGACCAGACTGTGCAGATGCACAGTCTGGTCAGCGCCTTTGTTGTTTGCATATAACAAAGTCGGGGTTTCTGGCGACGAGTCCCATATCATTTGGTAAAGAAAAATATGAGCCAGCACATGATATTTTGATACTTATCACATATTCGCTAAACCTAACTTCAAACTGCCCATGCTTACGTATCCAGTAGCGCTGGAGTTTATATTTTGGTTTTAGCCTTCCTCTTCCTCATTATTTTGTATATGGGAGATGGGAAGGGTCTGGCGAGACTGCGCATATGCGCAGGGTCATCTGAGCCTTCGCTGCTGGCCGATACGATAATAATTCTTAATTCTTGTGAGCTGGCTCATAAACATTGCATTTAAAAGAAGCAGCAATGATAGATTATATACTTTCTCACATGGGCGAAACTATATTACCTATAAACCCTTTGTATTCTGGTGGATTTTCCCATACAGATAAATGCAATAAGGATGGGATTGTCCATTATATTTTAAGGCACCATAGGTCAGAATTTCGTAATTGTGGTGTATTTTTAAAAGACCCTGAAGATTGCTTTGATCTCAGCAAAATGTGTAGACCCTGATTAAATGCAGCATTATCTTTCATCTGGGTCTTCACTGTTTGCCAAAGTATGCATTTAGCAGTTTCCAGTATACAAAGGGTTGAACATTTACCATGGATTATCTCTATATGCTTTCGATAAGAACCTACAACATATGACTTTGTAGAGATTTCTAAAACCAAAATTTGATTAAATGCCATTGTTGCAGCAATCAAACGTCTCTAAGATCAGATACGTGACTCTTTAAGTTTTCAATAAAAACAAATGTATGGATAATCGTAAGAAGCATCTCAAGAGACTTTTAATGAAAATCTATTACATAA
>CAXHUL010000290.1:437856-457771 GCA_964019695.1 Loripinus fragilis
CAGCAGACGACATAAGCAGACGACATTTTCTGATACATTTTTGCAGACGCTTTATGGGTTTAATTTCAGAATACACCAGCATTGTGAACTTAGCTGAACCAAGAATATGTGGGAGCGCAGTGGCTCAGTGATAGAGTGCTTGACTCGAGACCGAGGGCCGCGGGTTCGAGCCTCACCGGCGTCACTGCGCTGTGTCCTTGAGCAAGAACATTAATCCTAGCTTAGTACTGGTTCAATCCAGGAAGACCCGTCCCTGTTTAACTGAAAGATTGTTGATGGGACGTAAATAATCAAATCAAACAAACGCACCAAGAATAAACACTTTGCATGGCCAACAAAGATTAAGGTATGTTCGATGAGGCGTGATACGAAAAAAGCAAGTAAGTATGATCAGGAAATGCCACAATCAAACAATGCAGACCAACCCACGACCCCGCGAGGAAGAGCAACAGAGCAATAACAATCACAAGACTCCAGGAAGACAAACACAGTAAAGCAACCAGCTCTCTCTTCCCCATCAAACTAGAAAGGAGACAAAGCAATGCACAACAAAATATGCATGGAACAAACACAGAACCCAACAATCGAACAAATCAACAACAACAGAACCACCGCCTTAGCACGGGGGCGGGGAGGGCAGCAACGGACAGCAGAGAGGGCAGAAAGCATTATCTAACGATAGGGAGCATTTTTCAAATAATTATCGCGCCTGCACAGATAGTGGGGCAGCAATGTGTTTTATTCAGAGAAACGTAGCCATCAAAAATACCGTAAGAAGCATGCATATGGAATTTTAACGACATCCGGAAAGGTAGGGATTTTGTTGCTAAACCCTTTGAGGGACAGAGATCCCTTAACGGGTATTTTAGCAAACAGTGAAGACCCAGATGAAATGCCGCATGATGCGGCATTTCATCTGGATCTGCACTGTTTGCTAAGACAAATCTAGGTCTATATTCAGAGAAAGATATATGATATTTTATTTGTATAAACTGTGATCCCCCAATTAGTACAATGGACCATCCTGACTTAGCTGTATCAGACTTTATGGAAAATTCCATTGGAATGCACATGAGTAAAATCATTCTGTAAAAGGGTATGCAGACAAGAGACCAAAAGCGTAGTATAACAACAGAAACCCCGTAAAGCCTTTCTGACACAGAACACGGTTGGGCACACGGTTCTAATAGGGTATACTCGGTTATACACGGGTTGACTGGTACGAGTATTGAGCCCCAACCGTGCCTGGGGATGAGTTGGTACGACTTACACTCGAATGTAGCACGAGTATGTAGGAACAAAGCACGGATATACTCGATCAAGCAAGATTTGTCACGGTTTGAACACGATTTTCATACGATTGTTGTACGGTCTAGTACGGTCTGTTGCGGCCTTGTACGATTAAACACGACTTTACTCGATTAACTGGACATTTACAGGGTTTACATACGGTCCCACCGACTTTTGTTCGAGCTCGATTCCATACGATTTATATACGATATTGACACGGTTGAGCTCACTCGTGGAGAAGACTTCATGTGCGGTCGTATATACGGTCTAACCAAGGTCTCTCACGGTCTTGTACGGCCTCACACGGTCTTTCACGGTCTTGTACGATCGCTAATACGATTATACACTGACATGGCACCCGTGTCAGTTTTTTAAAAGTTTAAAAAATCATACACGGCTTTCACGGATACACTCGAATGGCCCGAGTGTAACTCGGATAAGGCCACGGTTGGTTCGGTTGTATGTACGGTTTACACCGATGGCCAACCGTATAAGCCGTGTGTTCTGTGTCAGACAGGCTTAAGGGAGGGACAGCTTATAGACATGGGATAGAAAAATCCGTCCCGGGGATCACCCGCAGGGGGTACTCTCAATTTTTCTTCATACGTAAGCTCGGGCCCAGCATCTACCGTTCACCCCCCAAAAATATTAGGAATTTCACGCACCTCAAAAAATATTTGAAATTTTAGCAACCCCCAAAAAATGTAAAATGATAGTCCATGAAATAAAAAAAAGATTATCAATGTCAGATTTTTATATAATTTATTCTAAAAAATCGATATCCATTTTTGGGGGTGGGGGGTGGGAATTACCATAATATATCATGCAGTATCTTGACACGGCTTGAGAAAACAAATACATTTTCACATTTTCTAGAAGGCTTGGGGACATGAGCAATAATTAAGATTAAAATAAAGAAGCTGGATGCATATGACGATAACAAATTTTTTAGCTTTTAATATTAAGGACTTTGGTTATTTTCAGGAAAATTGGTCAAAGGATGAAAACTTCCATGTGAGATCATGAAAAAATGAGCATGGTGGCATAACCTTTTTATTTCATAAATTGACAGTCCATGCATAAAACAAACTATATGTAAAGTATTGAAAATATTTTAATGTGGGAAGTATTTAGTAACAAGTGTCCTTAAAACCGACTAGAACCCCGAGAAATTGTGAAAACTTTGTCCTTCATTTCTCGAAGAAAGTTCAGCAAATTGCAGTGTTTTGTTTTCCAGTGTCCAAACGGGGATAAAGACGTAATGGAAGATAGATATAATATTTGATAGAATCTTGAATTTTTAGAAATGCTGATACTTGTGTTTAACTGACAGGGGAAGTAAGTCCAGACCTGTTGCGTAAATAAACAAACTTTCAGGAACAGATTCGACCGAGATATATTTGGTAAGCTGAGTCGCAATACCAAAGTAATGCATTTGAAATCACGACGTTCATTGCTTGTAATTTCTTCTTGTAGTTTTATTTGATCATTTAGTTGTAACATTTATTGGCAATGATGATTATACTTTCGTTTTCAATGTATACATACAACCCTTACCTATGATTGTTAAAGTACGTCGAGAGGCCGCCCCTCCCTCCCCCGGGTGTTAAGCATAGTCTGTGGTGAGCTTGATAAAAGTTCTCTCCCACCCCCACCCCGACTCAACCTCAGGGATTTTGCAGGTGATCATTTATTGGCAACGGCAACTCTACTTTCGTTTTCCATGTATAAAACCCTTACTGATGTCATCAATATATCACGTAATCATATATGACTCTCCCCCGAACTGACCAATTGTTTTTCGCCACCACCTTTTGAGCAATATTAATTGTATATATGAATTTTTATAAATGTTTATGTTATATATTGTAGGTTTGCTTTGTATTTATAACTATTTGTAATATCCATTTTAAACAAGTAGGGGAGACCGGGGTAAAATGATACATGGGGCAAAATGAAACAGCGCGATTTTCCAAACGATGATATCACATATGACGTTTCTTACTCAAACTGAATGCGCGTTTTGAAATCAGCTATATTACAAGAAAGGCTCAGCCAAAACAGAGCAAAGTGAAGCTTTTTATATAAACAATTGACTTTTGAGGCACCCCGGCTAAGTAAATTTCAAAGGTATCCGTAATTTTATGAAGGTGAAAAATGTGGTAGATATATATTTTAATTGTATCCTGTAAATTGAACTATATAGATACTGTTATGCCTCCAAATGATCAGAACTATTGTGGGGTGTCGTTTTTTTTAATTGTAACGAGAACAGTAAACAAGAGGTCACTGGGGCAAAATGATACAGCGTGGTCGGGGCAAAATGATACTGTCCGAAATAATCTAATTTGACTCTGTAAGAAGCATTTTCAAGATATTTTTATTGAAACTGTCTATTCCTGTCACAAGAAAATTAAATGATACTGCTATGTCAGAAAAGTACCATTTCATTTTCAGAATGTTAAAAATATGTGGTCAACTGAATCATTTTGCCCCGTGGCAAAACATGAAACATGAATGGTAACAAATTTGGCTCAGAAAATTCAGAAAATTGTTCATGTTCAATCATATTTCTGTGACGATATATAGCATTATAAATTGTTTAATTGTGTTTATAGTTATTTCTGTGCTACATCTTGAATATTTGAATCTGAGATGGGAAAAGTCTCACTGTATCATTTTGCCCCGTGTACTGTATCATATTGCCCCGTGCATGGGGCAAAATGATACAGCTGACCACACATTTTTAATGGTTGGTTTCAAGCACTAATGTCACTTTATGCCTGTATTTCTTTCTCCCAAGTTGTAGCCAATACTTGACAGTGTATTATATATTTAAAAGCAATATTTATGTCCAATCATAAAAGCAGGAAAAATTATTTCAAAAAGTGGATCATTTTGCCCCGGTCAATTGATAAAAAAATCAACTGACTGTAATATGCACTACCCGTGGTGAACGTAGATTAATCAGTATCCTGTGCCAGGACAGATGAACCCACACAGTGATTATAGACTGCACACCTGCAAAATTTTGCTACCAAGTCTTTAAAATATTGCTGTTAGTGATGATTATGATTTGCATTTTAAATTCTCCCAGCAGCCTCGGCAGCCTCGTCATGGTTTTGCATACCAGTGGCTGGACAATGTTTAAATAAAGAAGTATGCAATTTGATCCAAAATACCACGTGATCAAAAGGTTTTGAGCATTTTCACTAACTGAGAAAGACCGGCTGTATTGATGCTCAGCAAAGTCACATCCATTTAAAAAGGCTGTTATGCATGTCAGTGGTTAGACGATGTTGGCACGTTGCAGCCTTGTGGTCACCTGTTGGGAAAAGGCTGACCTCTTCAGCTCTTGCCTCTCTTGTGTGTGATGTTTTCAAGCATTTTTGTCACTTTCCGTTTGGTGTCTTGAATCAGGTGTGGGTATTTGATTGTATGGATTCCTGATATTTGCATTCTTCCTTACTTTTACCTTATAAATACGTGAGCAAAGTTTGATCAAAATCACGGTGCCTAAGCATATCGGACTCTCGCTCTGTGCAGACAGGACTCTATCTCTGTTTTCCGGACTCTGTGCTAATACTGGACTCTATCTGTGGCAAAGGTGAGAGGGGGTACATAAAACGGTGAAAAATAATCTGAAATACGTCTTTTTCAGTAAAGGCAGTCTGCGCACGGAAATTCGGTAACTCCACACTGCCAGTTTATGTAGGTATTAAGCCCGATGTTTATTTCATGGTTTTAATTCACGTCGAATATCTGACGATTGAGGGTAAAGTGCAGCCTAGAGTTCTCCTTGAGTGCTGTTTAAGGCCTTAGTTACTTGAGTTTGTACAGAATTTGTACAGATCTTTGATATAATTTGTACATCAGTATTGATTTAGAAAGCTAATAGCGACTCGTTGACTGAAATTTGCACCTTGTTTGTGAATAAATGACAAGTGTGTATCCTTTAAGAAGGCACTGAACAGCAACACAGTAATTGTGAGCCATCGTGACAGGCACTGAACTTCACTGACAGTAATCCGAAATCGAAATGTTCGTGATTTATTAAGTAGTTGTCCTGTGATGGCTATGGAACCTTTCACTTGCAAGCTTTTCCCAACGTGTTTTACTTTGTTAGATGACATGTCAGTATTGATTTCACATATATAGAGTCTGACACAACACAGATAGAGTCTGGGTTGCACAGATAGAGTCCGTACTACACAGATAGAGTCCGATACGGTTATGCACCGTGAAAATATATCGTGCGGTTCAAGAGTTATGGACATTTTCATTAACTAGTAACGGCCGGAGAGACCAACTCATACATTGTTTATAGTTCTCGTGCACTTTTACATGTATATTCGTAGGTTCCAACCACCCAGATAATTAATATTCTACGAGTACAGCCCACCGTTAGGAAATATGCTTAAAGTGTATGTTCATGGTTTTTAACATTTTACTTAAATCAAAAATAAATATTTCATAATGTACTTATATATTTTTCATAGATCATCCCCTCATCTGCTAAGTTAATTATGGCAGTGTTCATTGCCTTAATCTAACCATTTGGTGGCTGCCATATTACAGTAATAGACATATAAAGATGGACATTAACCTCTATTTCAGGTCAGCTAAATGACTCATGGAAGGCTTGCTAAAGGGTCCCATACATAGCTTCATTTCAGTATTGGATAATTGATATTCTGTTTTAATAACAATTATCAGTCAGATTAATGCAAATTATAATGTTACGACTATAAAAGAAAAGTATTTTGTTTTTCAATAAGTTTCAGTTGAGTTTTGTATGTCTTATTGTACCCAAAATGAAGAAAGTTATTACAAAATATGCCGTCTGGTATAGTAGTAATTAGTGCTTTAAGGGTTGAATTTTAGAAATAATTATCAAACCTTGGCCCATGTATCAAAATATAGTTGTCAATGTACACACTGCTTAAAATATTACTTTGAAATATTGTCAATTTTTGCCATTATCAAGGATTTAAGACTTTGGTCTGGTAGTGTGTAAGCAGGTCACAGTGATTCCAGTCCACTTGTTTGGAGCTCATTGACCTGCAAATGGCCAGACCCCAGTATCATCATCATAATCGGATTTTTGATTAACGTGCAGGTGCAGAGGCATCATCCACATCAGTGGGCCCCTTTCCAGGTAACTGGCTAGCTGCACGCATAGCAGATCTCACACCTGATCTCCAGGTGCTCCTTTCTTGAGGGTCAACTGTGGTGAGCTTCCACTCACGGCAGTCTTTCTCTGTCAGTTTCTTCCATGTTTGCTTGGGCCTCCCTGTCCCCCCCCCCCCCCCCGCTTGCCGTCAATCTGCATATCATATGCTGTTCTGATTGCACCACTCGAACGCGCCACATGCCCAAACCAGCGAAGCCTTCTCCCTCTCAAAATGAGGTTGAGGTCCTCAAGCTGAAGCTTTGCCAGTACCTCGCTTGACCTTACCCTGGCCACATCCTCTGCCTTGATACTGTAGATCTGTCTGATCATGGCCCTATCATTGCGTTGTAAGCGCTGCAGGTTTGTCTTGGTAAGTGGCCAAGTTTCACTGGCATGGAGCATGGCGCTCCGCACGCAAGAGCTGTACACATGGCCACGGGTCTTGTAAGAGAGGTGGCGGGATGTGAGAACTGGTAGTAGCTCCCTGAACTTCTTCAAAGCGGTTTTCACACGAGTAGTGAACGCCATTTCACAGCCTCCACCAGCAGAAAGCATGTCACCTAGGTAGCAGAAGGAAGCTACCACCTCAAGCTTATCAGGTCCGACCTGGACTTCACTCTGTGGTCTGCCGTCAATAGGTCGAGCATTTCCCATGCACCGTGCACACCTATAATCAGGATTTGGTGTCAGTCGTTGTAGCCCACTTCATTTCTTATGCACCCAAAGTTTGCAGCCATTGCAGTAGATGCTGTTTTTGCCTACTCCTGTACGACAGACAGCACATGAGTATTCGCCTGAACTCTGCAAGAGGTCCAGGCCTGTACCACAGATCATGACCTTTGTCTTTCCTGCATTTACCCTCAAGCCCTTCTTCTCCAGTGCCGACTGAAAGTAATTAATTACAGGCTAATTGAAGGGATTTCTTACACATTAAATGAATGATTATTCCTACCATACTGTAAGCTCTATAATAAATGCATTTCAAAAAAAGTGTGAATTTTCCTTTAATATTTAATAGCTGTATCAATATATACCAGCAAAAGAAATAAAAAGTAGCCTATCCTTGACACAAGGGAGCTAATTCACTTACGTTGTACAGCGTATGCAAGGGAGCTAAATCACTAGCAGGGCGAGTTTTAAAGCCCAAGTAGAGCATAAACCCTTTATGTAAGCTTATCGCTGATTGGCCGTCCGATAGGCAAACATATATTTGCTTATAAGACGGTCAATTCTGCTGACCCATAGAAAGTTAATATTATTTTGGAGGGTTCTGATTTAAGGTTTCTTGGGATTTATGAAAAAAATTGTTCATTGAAACATTTTTCTTGCCGAAGCCTAATCACCGTTTTGCATAGTCACCCGTGTCTCGATAATGTTAAAATGTATTAGTATGCAAAATTTGATTAAAATATACCATGCAGTTCAAGAGTTATGAGCATATTACTAAAATACCTTGAGTGGCCAAAATGATGCTCAGCATACCATTGTCACCGTTTTGCATACGAGTGGATGGACAATATTGAAATAAATAACTATGCAAAATCTGATCCAAATATCCCATGTGCTTCAAGAGTTACGAGCATTTTCGCTAACTGACCTCAACAGGCTGGACTGATGCTCAGCTATCCCTCGTCCATAAAAAGGTGGTTTTGTATGCCAGTGGTTAGGGAATATTGACATGCATATGTATTCAAAATTTGATCAAAATATACCATGTGGTTCAAGAGGTATGAGCATTATCACCAACTGATCACGGACTGACGGATTCACATAGAGATTATAGTTCAGACCCAAATGGTCGTGCAATTTGACTTTGAAAGAATAAGGGCGTCAAATTAGGGCCAGATTGACATCACGATCTTTACCCAACCTAGGGAAATTTGCAACCAAAACATTGAATAGATGGGACTTGCACTCTGCATCTGCTACTAAGTCAGTGACAAACTGTTTCATATGTAATCCTATTCAACGTGGGTGGGTGGTAGGTTGGCACTCTCTCTGCTGCAGCTGTCAGAGAGATCACTGTCATATTTTGTCTGTTGGCAGGATGAAACTATATTGGTTACCTTTAATAAAACGTAATATTTTTGTTTCTTTGTAACTTTGTCTGTAAATGAGCATCAGAAGAACCATGCTCCCTTAAATTGAAACACACACACGCACACACGCGCACGCGCGGTGACAAAATACTTACAATCAGCTGAATTTAATTAGTTTTATGCACGATGGCCTTGACATATTGACTTGTTTGCAGGATGAAATCAGCTTCAGTTGAGGTAAGGGTGGGTATGTGGGGGCATTTTGTCTATCTCTAAAGAAATTTTTGTCAAAATTGAGACTTTTTGCCATTTAAACATTTTTAGCAAATTTTGTATTTTCATCTTTAAAAACTGGTCTGCAATTAGCGTTCACATGTAACCCAACTCCCATTAATTGACAAAATCATGCATATAAAGTATTAATTGTCGTTGCCCTGGCTTGTCATGGTGTTTATGACGTAACTAGACAGGAGGTGGCTCTTTTATTAAATATACTAAAGGACCTTGAAAACGCATCACCATATTTTTGCTTTTTTCTTGCAAACCGTTTATTACTCGCATGAATCGATCGTTAATATGAAACGCTGCTGATGACGTCACATGAGTACATACAGCATCCTGCACCATTCTAATTCTGCAAAGAGAGTTGAAGCTTAGGCTATTGATTGTTTTTGTATAACCAGCAATGTAGTTTATAGATTTGTTCTAATTAAAATAAACGTCAAATTCGAACATCAATTTACAGCTACTTTTCAGATCCATCTCCAATAGTTACCGTTATGCACACTTTCATTACTGATATTGACAACATAGAATGACAATCATGTGGGGAAGACGTTTTGGTGTCAATCATGGCAGGAGATTTGCTGTCATGTGATCACGAAATTGTGTTAACGTAATTTTGTTCCCAAGCCACATCCGGGACACGTCGTGGTAGTTTCTACGCTGAAAAATAGATAAACAAAGGTCAGTGTCATTATCATTGTCGTTTTATTTTTACTATTTAGAACGACTTATGGAACAATCGGGCAATGTGATTCCGTGTAAATATGTCTCAGCGTCCAAAATTTTGTAAGAAAAGTTATTTTATTTCTTTAGATGTGTGCTTCCCCACTGAGCATCGGACCAACTTTCCCCAAAGTACATTGCCAGATCGAACCATTTAAGCTCATATCTCTCAAATTAAATGGAATATGATATTTGATGATGAAAATGATAAGAAGACCCTCAATAAACGTTCCTACACAGAAAAAATACTGAGCATTTACTCGTCAACGATTCATGCCCCATTCGTCCTGTGTGGTAGTTTCCAGCGCATCGTAGTAGTTAAAATGCTATCGTGGTAGTTGCCAAGACATTGTAGGATTTTAGTAGTAGTTCCCATTAGTAGATGTTCACTAATCAGGGGCTACTTTATTTTAGCTCACCTGTCACGTAGTGACAGTGTGAGCTTTTGTGATTGGTCTTCTTTCGTCGTCCGTTGACTTAAATGACATCTCCTCCTAAACTACTGGTTGGAGTTTGACCAAACTTGGCAGAGATAATCCTCTTTAATAATTGTTCAAATGGTTTAGGTGAGTTGCATATCTAGGTCACACAGGCTAAAAATAAATTGTCGAGATGAAAACTTTAAAAATCTTCTGTCTGAAACCATTAGGCTTAAAGACTTGATATTTGGCCTGTAGCATCACCTAGTGGACCTCTACCAAAACTGTTAAAATTATGCCCCTGGGGCAAAAAATGGATCCGCCTGAGGGTCACATGTTTTACATAGGCTTATATAGGGAAAACATGAAAAAAATCTTTTTGTCTGAAACCTCAAGGTATGAAGCATCACCTGGTGGACCTCTACCAAGCTTGTTCAAATTATGCACCTGGGACCAAAAATTGCCCCGCCCCAGAGGTCACTTGTTTTACATAGGCTTATATGGTGAAAACATGGAAAAGTCTTCTTGTCTGAAACCACAATGCCTAGAGCCTTGATATTTGGTATGTAACATCACCTAGTGGACCTCTACCATTTTTTTTTCAAATTATGCCCCTGTGTAGATGCCTATCTAAAACAGAGAAAAGTAATTTGCCCTTTAAACACAGCGGTTAAATTGCCATGGCATATGCCTAAGCAATAGATATGCTCTTCTTCGAATGAAAATGAACCTACTAATATCTTCAACAAAACAGTGGATTTCATCACCGCTGGCAGTCAGAAGTTAGTTGAGTCATGGCAACTATTTGAAACGTGTGGTAAAATGGCTTTTCTGGGGGGGTATTTTCATAAACTGCATCTGTGCAGAAATGCACTGGTTACACTCCTGCACAAAACAGACACCTTTATCAAAATTTCACAGTTTCAGATTTTTTTTAATGTTATAATGTTAAAGTTCTGGAATTGTAATTTGGTCTCCCAGATCGATTGGGGTCAAATGGTGTAATAAATACTATATAATTATTCATTTATGTGACAAAGTATAAAAAATTAAATGACTTAAAGTCAGAAACGAAGTTGATTCTAAAAAATATACAGATAATAAAATTGATTATTATGAAGTTGTGATTTTGGCCCTATGTCTATGTTCTTTTTGTATGTCTATATTTGGGACTAGTAATTCAGCTGCAAATAACCTAGTTTTCATATGGCTTTAATAGTATATAGTACAATGTCAAATGACCCCTATCGAGGAATAATATGTCAAATTACATTCCATTAGGGGTCATACTTGTTTGAAAATCATAACTTGAGATATAAAGCATTAAAAATATACTGAACGGTTAAAGTTAAAATAATGTTGTCCTCTTTCAGCAAGTATTCTCACTTCTTTAACTTTTTGCACAGGTATCTGAAAATACCCAAAATAGCAATTTTACCTCCCCCAATTGGGGTACAAATGTCTAAACATGAAAACAAATGCGATAGGTAAATTCTATTCTACTGTACTATGGAAAATATAGGTGATGAGAAGCAAACATTCAATCGGACGATGCCAAAACAGGAAAATACGTGAAATTATGAAAACGGTTATAAACATGTATTTAAACGAGCAAACAATTTGACAGACCACATTTTGGAAAGGGGCTGCTCACTACATCTGTACAAACCATTTATTGTATTGGTATTATTTATTTCAGTGTAACGCATATCTATTTTAGAATTGAGTCACGACTGATCCCAATGCACCTATTAATGCCCCCCAGAGGTAGGCAGTGTAATACCCATGGGGAATAAGACAATTTTAAAAGCTCGGTTGAATTCCCTACCCATAAGCAAATAGTTGGTGTCCAAAAGCCTTTGGTGGGCCATCACATTTGTTATAAAATTTCATTTAGAACTTCCAGAAAAAGTATCAAATGTCACAACCGCGTTTTAGGTGTTCTATCTAATTCCCATGGGCTGTGATTTATGGCTGTCTAATCCCCATGATATCCTCCCTTTCTGGGTGGGGGATATTAATAGGTACACTTGTATTGGCTATTCTTAAAAGAGCTGAAATCTGTTCATGGGAACTACTTCATGGTCTTGGCAACTACCACGATAGCATTTTAACTACCACGATGCACTGGAAACTACCACACAGGAAGAACGGGGCATGGACCGTTTACGAGTAAATGCTCATAATTTATTTTCTGTGTAGGAACGTTTATTGATTGTCTTTTTATCATTTTCATCGTCAAATGATATTAAATTTCATTTAATTTGACAGATATGGGCTAAAGTCCTACGAACTGGCACTGTTCTTTGGGGAAAATTGGTCCGATGCTCAGTGGAGAAACACACATCTAAAGAAATAAAATAACTTTTCTTACAAAATTTTGGGCTAGAGGGGACGCTGAGACATATTTACACGGAACCACATTGCCCGATTTTTCCATTAGTCGTTCTAAATAGTTTAAATAAAACGAAAATGATAATGACACTAACCTTTGTTTATCTATTTTTCAGCTTGGAAACTACCACTACGTGTCCCGGATGTGGCTTGGGAACAAAATTACGTTAACACAATTTCGTGGTAGTTCTTAGGTTTACCTCCCGTGGTGATGGAGAACGCCTTAAAAGTTTACTTTAACGTCACTTGCACAATATAAAAGGAAACGTGAATGCATAATCCGTGATTTGTATATGCCCTTTGCCTCTTGACAAAAACATCGAAACTTTGAAAGGCCCAAGATGTTTAATTTTATTGCTAGACTATATAGTAATCAGAGTAGGTGGAATATATCGGTATCTTTAAAGGGGTGTTAATTTGAGCATACCGAACTGTTAATTCATTTCGAATCGTCCAATGATGAATGAACAATCGTAAAAGAAGCCCAGGGCGCATATCTGTTGAGCCAGGAATCAAAACTAATGCGAGTTAACTTGCAGCTGGATTGGTGCCCTTCAAAATCGACCACCCCTGTCTTAAAACGGATTTTCAATTTCGTAAACTAAATTTACAGCCATTAATTTTCTAGGGCACACTACAAGCTGGTCAGACTATGATATGCAATTACAATCATCCCGTTGACATTCTCATGGTTTGTGAAATGAAGGATTTAATCTGGGTGATGCGTTTTCAAAGTACTTAAGTATTTTTGGAAATATCTTGTTAATTTTTTATATGCCTCTAATAGCTACTTGCGCATGTCCTTCGGGTAATAAGCTAAATGTAATGTATTTTATGTAAGACTGTCTTCTAACATTTGACCAGCTCACATGAAATCACAATATTTTCACAGAGGACGCATTGTAATGTATATCTGATCTGAGCCAACACTGATAGGTCTATAATTTTAGCAAATATATGCAGCAGATGCATTTTTGTCTGGACTCACAAAGTAATAACGCTTAACCCATAAGCCTAGCGTCCTTTTTGTGGGACATAGGCAAAGAGTGCAGACCCAGATCAGACGCCACAGAATGCGGCGTCTGATCAGGGTCTCCACTGTTTGCTTACAGATTGTTCTATTAAAACTTGAATAAAAATGAAAAATACCACCTAACAACCCTTAAAACTAAAATGAACTGGTTCAATTGATAAGAGTGGGAAATTCCAATCGGCTTTAATTGGCTAATTTTAACAAATAGGGCATGTGGACATATACCAGACAGGGTAACAATGTCCTAACGATATAACAATTTTGACAAAAACATACCTTGCGTAATTGTTTGTTTGAGTTTAGGCAACAGTATTTCAGTCATTACTTGTCGGGACTCCTCCCAGAGATAGGGAGAGAGAAAAGAAGCATTGGATAGACTCACGTGAATCAAGTTTCATCCTGCCAACAAGCCAAATATGACAGTGCCATCTCTCTGAAAGCTGGATCAGACAAAGCACCATCCTATCACTTTGCATAATTGCGGGCATTGTCGCAAACATGAAGCACGCTAGCACGTACTCACCTGTCGCCTTTCGCTCAGTGCACACTGGGATTGAACCGCCATTTTTATTAAAAATATTATGCGATTACTGCTTGCATGACCCAGGGCTTTACATTCAGAAAATATTAACTAAATGAGAAATGATAAACTGTCAAAAAATTAACTTTTTGCTATTTTTAACAATAAGTTCTGTCACTACAGGAGTGCGAGAATTAAACGGGACTAGCCAAATATCGCTAGTTACCCACGATGCAAAGGGGCGAAATGCGAGAGTAGATCTAGATGAGGTATCGTCAGGTCTCGCGAGAATGTAATTGCGGGCGGCCATGGCCGGCCGCTTATACAATGTTCCTGCAAAACACACAATCATCAAATTCAGGTTTTGACCGAACCTTTAAGCCGTGCTCAGACTATTTTTATGCGCTGCCGAACAACGAGCGTACCAAATAACGTGGGTTGACCAACAGCGAGAAGCAAACTGTCCGTGAATCTGTAGGGCTACCTATAGCGCGAGGCAAACTCATATGCGAATTAAATTTTCACTTAACTGTTAGCATAACCGTCGTGCGGTCCATTGAAACACCCCAAACCACATCAAAACACCCAAACTTCCACCAAACCACCCCAAACCATTACCGTATGTACTCGCAATATCATAAAATATGAGATTTTTTTAGGACACTCACTGCCTCTTCGGGGGGGGGAGGGGGGGAGGCACTGGCATTGTGCAAGAATACATACAGTGATTGGGCTAAACGAAAAGCTGATACTTGTTGATGTTCCTGTCAATCCATTAATCAATGGCCTCATGTTGTAAAGCCGGCCGTCCATCACAGGCACTTTTGTGGCTAGAACGGTTTCCTCCTACGGCGGAGGAAGCCGTTCTGGCTACAGAGGTACATAGTGTGGCTTTACACCCTACTCCATGCTTCTCATCTGTTTGGTTGTAGGAAATGTGTGAAGTAACAGCAACTATCAACAGGGGCATCATTGACCACATTGAAGCCCGCGGACATGGTCAATTAGTCGACTGGAAAAAACAAGTCCACAATGTCTTCGAAGTGCAATGTGAAACTCAGGCAAACAAAACCACTGCCACAGGTTCATTGGAAAAGATGCAAGCTTTTCAAAACTACCTTGATCACGAGTTTCCGAAAGATCCTCAAGAAACAATTGATGATAAAAGAACATCTCTACATGCCAATGATAGGGACCGAAATAAAGATTCAGAATCTGAGCAGCTGACCCCAGTTGTAGATAACAGTCAAGATGGCATTTTGTATGCATATGTTATAAATGGTTTAGAAATTTGTGTCTATAAAGGAGACATTACAAACGCAAATGTTGAATGTATTGTATCGTCGGCAAGTTCGTCCCTCTCTGGGAGAACTGGGGTAGAAAAAGCTATTATGGATATGGCAGGAGACGAAGTCAAAAAGGAATGTTTTAATCGTGTACCAAAAGGAAAATTGAGTTCAGGTGATGTGTGGGTTACAAGTGCGGGAAATCTGAAATGTGAAAACATAATTCACTGCGTTTTGCCAAGGTTGACAAAAGAGAAAGTACACGGAGTACTCAAGGATGCAATTGTACAATGTTTTGGCGAAGCAGAGAAAATGGGCCTAAAGACAATGGCGATGCCAGCGTTGGGATCAGGTAATCTAAGTGTACTCTTCTAGAAAACGTACAAACTTGGGCCATGATGTGAATTTTAGCTATAGCTTCAAAGCGAGCCCTCAATTTACCCTGAGCCATGTGCAACCGTTTAAGCCCACGTGTACCATCAAATATAACTTACAGCAGACTATACTTATTTGTACAATCAGTCATGTAATACGCTTCAGACAGTGATTTAATTTGCCTGTAGTGACATTTTGCACTCTTTGTTTCATCTACCCATCAAAAGTTTCAAAGTGAAAAACAAAAAATAGGAGTAGGTTGATCTATCAGTGGGCCCATCGCTTTATCATTTACATTAAATATCTCATAGTATGATTTTTCCTTCTCTCTTTTAAACAGTCATACCAGCTACCCAAAGCGGTCGTTGTCATCTACATACCATAGACTCTTGGTGTCCTAATTATGAACCACTTGCATCAAATTTTGAATAACGTTGACGTTACAAGCCATATAGACAGATATGAGTATTTTGACCTTGACTTATAAATCAAAGGTCATATCAGCGATTGCGAAACTATCTTTTACAGCTACGCACCTTAGGTAACCAGAGTGCAAGACAAGAACCACCTGCGTCAAAACTTGAAAAAGATGTTTGCTTTAAATGTCATACAACCAGATTTTATGTATTGTTGATCTTGACCTTTGACTCCAATTTCGTATCTTGAATCCAAATGCCCACATGTACACACAATGCTCAAATACTGATAGGTATTAAGGTATTTGAGATAGTTGTTACCTATCGGAAGATAATTGCCCTTGGTCAAATCAAAAACAAAGAAGCAGTTCCTATTATATGAAACATACAGACATATTTTAAGTATACATGACCTTGACTTTTGATCTAAGGGTACAATACCAACTCAAAAAAGTATAATAATGATTCTCATAATTACTTAACAAGCAATAAAACAGTTTTAAGGTAACAGCCGTGTTGCACCCTATTAACAGCCATGTTTTAACCGGCAAAACCCCATGTATTAATCAGGCCATTCAAGTGCTGTTGATGCACAGCTTTTGTACTTTACACATTCTAGGCCATCACATAAAATGACGTCATTAACGGCAACGTGCATAGAAATGAACGTAATTTTTTTGAGGTTATCATGACGTAAGTCTTTGCTCTGGAACATACGTTTTCAAAGCATACGAAATCTTCATGCTTTTGTGCGCCATTATAGCAATACAAAAATGAAGTTTTCAAAGCGTTTTTCCAAGTTTTAAGTGACAAAATTACTTCATGCAATAATAACGATCAACACACTAACATCTTCTAGACCGCTCGGGGTCGTTAAAACCCTTGCCTTTCAGGTTCTGGTTTTAGCACCACCCTCGCTATTGCATAGAAAATTACGTTTGATCCCTCTATTGGATCTTGATTGTCAATTCAAAACCATCACAGCAATATTTAACTTTTGATGTCATTCACGCAGGAAATAATTTGCTCTCCACTGATCAAGCAATGTGAGAGGGGTGCGCGTTACATGGCATCAAACAGATTTGAAGTATAGGTATCTGACTCCTCGGATATAATCGTTGGTAACAGCTGCAAACTATAAGAGCAGTTCACGTTACAAGCTATAAGAAAGATATTTCACCTAAGAATGTGTCTTCAAGCTTATACAGTGGAGCCAAAATTTTGAATTTACAGTGATTCGAAGCCTTCATCATCAACTACACACTTTATGCAAACAGTGTACCGAATATAAATATCCTCCATCAACTACAGTCATCACTAACGTCTACACCATGACGCAAGAAAACATTATTTTTTTACGAAAATAAACGGCGGATACATGGTTGTTTAAAATGAAATTATAAAAGAAAGTGTTTTGATAACTAGTTTACTCAGAATCAAACGAAATTTTAACTAACTTTTGAAAAAGTTCTTAAAACAACTTTTTTCAAACCCTGGCCAGTTGGGAATCAAAATAGTAAAACGTTAAAAAAATTGTGAAGTTAATCAACACATTCCAGTCGTAGATATTGCCAAGATTTAATCGGCTCTTATCTCTGGCAAAGCAGAAATTCGACCCAGAAAAAAGTGCAATGTGATCTGAGTTTCATTCGAAATAATGCAATGTGAATTGGTGTTTTGAGGGTAGTGCCCTTCAAGATCCATTTTCTCAGTCGATTCTGATCTGACCACACTGGAATTTCAAGGGCTTATGTACATATAGATGCGCTTTACGGTGGTAGTCTCAGAATGGAAATATTGTATTTCTTTTCCGAGTAATTTTACATTTTATAAGTGGTGCATAACTAAAGTGGCTCGCTGTATTGTATTAGGAAATTGTGTTACTATCCGTAAAATACGTAGATTTAAAGGTCATATCATTTATCTAAAATATTGGTTCTCATCTACACACCCAAGGCAAATATTGTGCCAAACTTGAGTGTCCTCACTCTAAAACTGAAAGAGTAGACAAGCTGGTCCGGAGGTTATATAACTTGAGTACATTCTCAAACTCAAAATAAAGCATATTGATTGGCTCCTTACGGGCACGTGCCCATAAACAGCCAATCATTGTGCTTTATTTTGAGTTTCAGAATGTACTCAAGCTGGGTAGTCAGTATAGACGTTTACTAATGAAATTTTCATTTAATAAGTTAAGCACCAAAATTCCGTGTGCTGTCCTGTCCCAATTAGCATTCAAATTTTAGTTGTAGCAAGAAAAATGGCACGTGCATCGCATCTCATAACTTATGTGTAAGTTGGCCAACATTATTGAAAGGCAGTGGCAATTTCGATTGTTGAGTGCATGATGCTTCACGAATCAAGATTTAAGAGCCATTTACCACTCACTGAGACACTTCAAAGACAACCACTGCTAAATTATAAAATTATTTCTTTTATTTTAGGCAATTTTGGAGCTGAACCTGAAGTTTTCTTAAATGCCTTCTATGATGCAGTAACCAGCGTGGACAAAAAGAGAAGTACGAAACAAATTCAACTTGTTGGAAACAGAAAATTGGTTATCACTGCCACGGATATCTTCAAACACAAATTCAAATATTTGAAGCTGAACTAAACTACTGTTTTTGTTGCACAAGGACATGTGACAGCCCTCAACGCCGATGCTATCGTTGTTTTTCAAGATTCAAAGTTCAGTAACAAAAATAGCGTTGCCAAGGAAGTAGCGAGTATGTCAGGCAACACATACATTGGGCGTCTGGAACTTTTCAAAGACCAAGCTGCAGGCATTGGATCTGTTTATATAACCAATGCCGACGGTGACTTGTCCTCTGTGTGTAAACTTGTCATACAGGCTGTATTGTTTCAGGACAGCATTGATAAAGCAACTTACACAGCGCCTACTGCTTCTGAAACAAAACAAACCTTAAAAGAATGTCTGCTCAAATGCGAAAAACGGGATGTTGAGATCTTAGGGGTGCCCTTATTAGACACACAAGGTTAGTATTGCAAGCCATGATGGTGGGGTCAAAAGGTCAAACTATATATTTTTCTGAAAGTAGTTGTGTTGCATATCAACTCAAAGCTGACGACGCTGGTAGCAACATGGTAGCAAATATTTTGCCCACAGACACACCCTTGACCCAAGGGGTGGGTACAAAAGGTCATGTTGCATATCAAATTAAAGGGAATTGAGCACAGAGCACCATGAAAGCAAGTGTGCTGTCATTACACACACAAACGCCCCTGGGGTGGGGTCAAAGGGTCATTTTTGTTCTTTTCTAAAAGTGGTCATGTTGCATATCAAAGTAAAGTGGAAGAAGTGTAGACCTACATGCAAGGTAACACTTTGAATTTACACACAATCTTGACCTCTGAGGTTGGGTTTAAAGGTCAGATATTGAAATTGTGCAGATGTAAGTATATTTTTATTGAACTAAGCACTAAAACATACTTGACAGGCGTTTGTTATGATCTGAATGATACTGTAGGTGAACTAAGGGTTAGATAAATGGGATTTATGTTTTGTGATTAACATGTTTCTCTCAAATAACCCTTCGTTGGGGGATATAAATTCGTCGAATTTGCCTTCTTTATTATAATATTATAGTGTGTTTGTGCTCGCTTGTTTGTGTTTAATTGTTTGTTTATTTATTACTTGTTGTTGTTGTTGATGATGTTGTTTTCTAAGCCTTTTTAACCTTTTATAACTGGTATTGTTTACTGTATATGTATGATCTATATAATGTTATTCCCAAGTTGCAGGATGGTGTTTTAATGTGTTTAGCTATCACAACGCACCATAAAACTGTTACAAGCATAACAGAAGGTATTATATGGTAGACACGCTGTTGTTCCTTATATCTCATCATGTGATGTCTTTGATTTCTTACGTTGGACAGTGCTTAGTTTTTTTCGCCTGTTCCTTATGGTAAATACTGTTTATATATATATGGTAATATTCT
>CAXHUL010000290.1:457794-503420 GCA_964019695.1 Loripinus fragilis
CAGTAAAATGTTTCCCTGTCCATGGCTAAATTTAGCCCAATCTATTTTTTTGCTGTCTGGCAGCAGTGAAAAAACTTAATGTTAACCTGTGGTGGGCTTTCAGCTCATCCATTAGAAGTAAACATCAAGATCTGTCACAACGTGTGAACGCTAGTTTCAGCCAATCAGAGTATGTCTTTTATAGGAGGCATATAACAAAAATTCTAACACAGCTCGCCTATAGAGCCAACGGTAACAAACTGTGATATATCGGACAATAATTCACTGCTAAAGTGTGTGGTAGCTGACGTTACTGGAAAATGACGTAATTCATGGCGTTAGACGGTGTAACGTTGTTTTTACGCTTAAAAGACGTTACAATAACATGTAAACGTATGCAACGTAGTCTAAGTATTGGCAGGAGTTCTTCAGTGCAATGGCGGAAAGTTGGAAGAAGTTGAAGACTTCGAATGTGTTTTCGTCGTTTATTGTGTTAGAATCGAAATAGATCAGCTCCAGTGCGTGAATTGTTGAGTAATAATTCACTGTTTGTCGGTCAGTTGTACGAAGATAAATCACTCACGCTGCGCGCTCGTGATTTGATCTTCTTTACAACTGACCTCCAAACAGTGAATTATTACTCAACAATTCACTGCTGGAGCTGATATATTTCTTAAATATTGATTAATTTGTCATTCACCAGTTTAAACATATGTTAAGGGTCTGTTAGGCCGGTGTTCGTTTTTTTGATTTAATTCTTTACATCTCATCAACAATCTTTCAGTTAAACAGGGATGGGTCTTCCTGGGTTGAACCAGTATTAAGCTAAGATAAATGTGTCTTTCTCAAGGACCACAACACAGTGACGCCGTTGAGGCTCGAACCCGTGGCCTCTTGGTCTCGAGTCAAGCGCTCTACCACTGAGCCACTGTACTTCCCGTGTTAGGCCGGTGTGACTGAGGCTTCACCCAAGGACTATTTGTGCAAAATTATTTCCAAATTAAAATTTTACATGATTTACCAATATTTTACATATAAAAAACTGACTCCACTCCTGGCGGCAATGTTTTTAATGGGTCAAATTAATTTGAACAATCTTGGTAGAGGGTCACCAAAGGACAATTTATACAAAATTATTTCCAAACTGGCCCCAGCCAACCTAGAAAATCAGGTCAATATCACCAAAATCTAGTCATTCCTTTTCGCAGCCACAAATAATTATCTTTGCAAGTCAAAATCCACCCAATGTTTCACAAGTTAGAGTGCAGACAATAGGCTACACTCACGCTGATTGCCAACAGGATCCACACCAAAAACAATATGTCTGCCCACCCCTTCAAAGTGGGAAATATATAGAGGATCTAACATGAGTTCTCATGTTTTATTGAATTTATCAAACAAGTTAGGGAAAAGAGATAAAATGCGAGGCTTGCCGAGCATTTTATCTCTTTTTCGCAACAAGTTTAATAATTCAATAATACAAGAGCACAAGTATTAGATTCTATTTATCATATGACATTAAGATTAATTTAAAATCTTATTTCCGCCGTTAAAATGTCATAATTTTGTCATAGTTATGGACGTCATAACGTTACCCGAAAATCTACAAACCACTAGTGGTTTATCAATTCTATTGCATGGCTTTCTTTCACTCACAGACGTGACGTCATATGATAAAATTCAATAAAACATGAATACTCATGTAAGAAACACTTACCAGAGCTAATTGCTGGAAGAGCAATAGTCTTTTGACCTCTGTTCATTGCCTCAGTGAAGCTGCTCAGAATAGCATTCTGCAATAAACTTTCACAGCGCTTCACATTTTTTACCGTATGTGGCCAGAAGTCAGTCCAACGTGGACCAACAGCATGTATAACATAGTTATATGGCAGGTACCCGGCTGTAGTTGTACAAGCAGTACCTACTGGCAGTAACCCATACTGTCTAACATAACAGTTTCCCTCTTCTGTCAATCTCCTCCCAGCAGCTCTAGCAATAACAAGAGCCACTCCCCCACCATGCTGTAGTGTATCATTTGCTGCATTTACAATACAATCTACAGGTAGCTTCAAAATGTTTGCTATGTAAACATATACACAAATACCTTCCACAGTAGTATATGACATCACCTCTTGAGCATCCTCTGACCAATTGAAAGTCTTATTTATATTTTTAGGTCTAACACCAGATGTAGAATCGGGATCAGACAATGGTTGTCTAAAGTCAGATGCAGAAACTGGATCAGACAATGGTTGTCTAAAGTCAGATGTAACAATTGGATCAGGCAAAGGGGGTCTTAAGTCGGATGCATCACTGGATTTGGGCAAAGCAACAGGGTTAACATCATCATTAAGTCTCGCTTGTTGTCCTCCAAAATTTCGACCTCTGCTTCTTGCAGTTTGTTTAACAGTGCCTTGTTTAATCCCCAATTGATGTTTAACCTTCTGTATGACATCATATGAATTTCCAAAAGCTATGAAACACCTTGACTCTTCATCGTAGAAACAACAGTCAGTCATTAGGACACCCTTTATATCATAACACCATGTCTTATATACCTCAGTTGTTTCATTTTTAGCAGGCTTTATTTCTTCTGTGCTTCCAGATTTAAAATTATCAACTGCTTTAAAAAATTCACTTAAATTGTTACCTTTTTCACAACCCCAGTCAATAACTATAGAACAGTTATCAAAATAAACATTGGCATTCTGCTGCTTTAACTCATTGAGGTATTTTGTAAGATACACACTCACAATTTTCCAAACGGTTGGATTAACATCTGAAATTTTATCAACATGCTGATAGGCACTGTTAGAAACGTTTGCCTTTGTCGATGTGTCAATTAGTTGTTGCAAAAAGTCTTGTATCAGAGATGCTTGAGCAAGAGAATATGTCTGTACAGTCAGAGATTGTTCATCTTTCACACCTGAAGTTTCTACAACACCCATCTCTCCCAGTTTCTCCTCAATTTCTTCTAAAGTAGATATCTTTGTCAATGACTCAAGATTAGCAGTTGATAGGGTGATCTGACACATCTGCAGACTCTGTAACAAAAAACATTTATAGAACATTAGAGGTTCTAATATTTTGAACACTAGTTGTCTGTCATAAAGGCCTAGACAAACAGGGCAGATCCAGATCAGACTGCTTCTATAGAACATTAGAGGTTCTAATATTTAATACACTAATTGTTTGCCATAAAGGCCTAGACAAACAGAGCAGATCCAGATCAAACTGCTTTTGAAGAAGAGTCTGATCAGGGTCTTCCCTGTTTGCTATTGGGACAAACATTTTTCTTTATTTCCAGCTCTGATAGACAATGTTTTATTTGAGAAAAGAAAAAGAATGTGTTCAATTTTAAACATCTACCATAAATGATCAAGTATATCAAAGGGAGACTACTGGATCAAGCAATGATTCTCTTCAATTGCCTCCCTTTTTGAAATGGGAACTTCTCTTAAAGGAAAGAATTTGCTCCCAGAGGGAGTGAATTCTTTCCTTTATGAGCAGTTCCTTATAGTGTGGAAAATCACTTAAATCACATTAAGTGACCTCCCTTAAATGTCACTATTTTCATTACGCACATGCATAACCTACATAATGGGTGCTACGCCAATGTTATTTTAACTGGAAGATACAAAAATATCCACAATGTTTACACAAAAATGTTGTTAGTCTGGGCTGATGGGTTAAGGTTTCTTTCAACAATTTTTGTTTAATATCACAAGTTAAGTTATCCTATCATATTGAAAGTTCAAAATTTCCAAAATCCTGAACTTTAGAAAATCAGAATTTAAAACTTGCTTTATGCCTCCAAAATATTAAAAATTCCAAGTTAACTGCATGGTCAACTACCTTTAGATAAACTGAAACTAAATCAGAAAAGCTATTATTAACTGCAGAATTCAGCATTTTGAGGCTGACTTTTTATGGTAAGTCAGCCTCAAAATCCTGAATTCAGGAATAATCCTGAAAACTTTTACCATTGTACCTGGGCAACTTCTCATGAGTGTTTACCATTGCTTAAAGCATTTACATTTTCATCTGTAACTGACAACTGCCCAACTAAAAGTGGAGGATCTCTTTGAAAGTATGTGGCTTGACCGGGGTTTGAACTCAGGACCCCACTACAAAAGTCCATCAGACTCCCTAATGACTGTGCAATGCAGATCAGCTTTTAATGGTTTGGTTATCTGAGCTACGACAGTCAAGAGTGACAGCAGTGTGTACCATATAGATGTTGATGTAAATTTTAAATATCTATAAGAAAAAAGAGGGCCAAGTGGCCCTAAATCGCTCATCTGAGTATTGTTTTAAAGTGTACATATAGGTATCTGTTGAAAGCTTGCCATGTCCCTGATGGCACCTATGGCAGGGCCATTTTTTACCTCAGGGGCATATTTTGAACAAACTTGGTAAAGGTCAACTAGGTGATGCTACATACCAAATATCAAGGCTCTATACTTTTTGGTTTCAGACAAGAAGATTTTTCCATGTTTTCTATATATAAACCTATGTAAAACATGTGACCCCCAAGGCGGGGCCATTTTTGACGCCAGGGGCATAATTTTAACAAACTTTGTAGAGATCCACAAGGTGGTGCTACATACAAAATATCAAGGCTCTAGGCCTTATGGTTTCAGACAAGAAGATTTGCATGTTTTTCCATATACAGTCTACTCTCGATACCTCGAATTTCAAGGGACTGGGCAAAATATGTCGAGTTATCAGTAGTTCGAGGTAACCAAATCATGACATATACTTACCGTTTTGGGGCGAAATAATTCACGTTCAACTCGTCCATTAATAAATCGTTATACGGAGCTATTTCATTAATAAACTACAGGATGAATTGAACCAAGAATCAATTGACATTTGAAATTGAAACATTAAAATTTCCCAGGTATCGCTACAGTCCTGACATTATGACTATTTTTTCACTTTCTAAGACAAAATAAAATAAACATAGTGTTTTCAGTCTGCAACTGGTCCCGTGGTCGCAGGTTTTACCCTTCCGTAAGTCGTCATATTTTAAGCCCCAACAGTGTACATGCACGTTTTAATTTTCGTCGGCTTGATGTGCATATGCCTTCCTAATCTATTTTTGTCATGACATGCCCAATGTCCGAAAATAGCCTTAAACGCACAAGTCTGTTTTCAAAATTAAAAAATTGGCCCAAGAAACAATTAAATTATACTTTGGCCTTATTTAAAACGAGCAGTCAGCGGACAGAAATTGCTCAAATTTGACACATTAGCTCGTGTAGCCACTTTGAAGTTGTACCACAATAGATCAATAGAATTCGGCGCCCGCGGTCAATTATGTAATTATACATATACAACACACTCATTTACAACTGCGTGTGTCACACACGTGGACCAAGTGATCAAACAATTGTAGGTTTTAATGGGGATAATTAACGTTGATAGCAGTGGATTAATTGGAGACACATTCAGATAATAAGGTAATTTCCTTTGAAATGAAATCGAGTTAGGCGTTGTAAAATACACTAAAATTGATCAGCGGGACCAGTTTTTCGTAACAAGTTATCAGTTTTATTGACTTAGCCGTTGTCGAGATAAACGTTGTGGAATTGCAATAATATATAGGGGAAAATACCGGGACCAGGCCGTCAGGTCAAGATAAGTGATAGTATTGAGTTATGCATAGCTGAGTTAACGAGAGTCGACTGTATAAGCCTATGTAAAACATGTGACCCCCGGGGCAGAGCCATTTTTGGCCCAAGGGACATAATTTGAACAAACTTGGTAAAGGTCCACTAGGTGATGCTACATACAAAATATAAAGGCTCTAGACTAAACGGTTTCAGACAAGAAGAGTTTTTCATGTTTTTCCTATATAAGCCTATGTAAAACATGTGACCCCCGGGATCGGGCCTTTTTTGGCCCCAGGGGCATAATACGAACAAACTTGGTAGAGGTCCACTATTGGATGCTAAATACCAAATATCAAGGCTCTATGGCTTGTTGTTTCAGACAAAAAGATTTTTAAAGTTTTCATCTTGAAAATCTATTTTAGCCTGTGTGACCTAGATATTTGAACAATTTTAAAAGAGGGCATTTAAGGATCATTTCTGCCAAGTTTTGTCAAAATCCAACCAGTAGTTTAGGAGAAGATGTCCTTTGAAGCAATTGTGGACGACACACCATGGACAAGACACACTGCACGACAGACAACCAACGATCACAATAGCTCACCATGAGCCAATGGCTCAGGTGAGCTAAAAAGACTAGCTAAGTATCTTTCAAATAAAATTATTAAAAATATCAAATTTTTTCTAACCTTCAAAACCAACATTTAAGGCCAAAAAAAATATTGAATTGTTTCTCGGGCACCGCCGCATCTGTTTAAAAAGCCCCCCATTACTTTTTTTTATTGCTTTCTAAAAAAGAAAAAGAAAAAAAAACACTTTTCCAATTTCTTAACATCAATATCGGTAACGACCATGTGGTTTTACTCGGACGTAGTGGTCCATTGACGGTAATGTTGGCTAGTTTATTTATTCTCGACTCCATTTCCGGTATTTCCTCGATCTTTTCTACTGTGTTTTGTCAGTTATCGAGCCCCAACAGTGTAAGTTTTATGCATAGGTGATGAAGTCTAATCTACTTAATGTGCAGAGGCTTTCACTATCAAGTTTTATGGCCTGACTTGAATAATATCCGAAACAATCGTTTCAATTTAAAAAAAAAAGTTCCCGCATCTGTTTTCTGCTGAATAAAAATTAAAATAAAAAGCCGCCCTGCCACATCTGTTTTTAAAAAAAATGGCCTGAGAGACAAAGCAATATTTTTTTTAGCCTAACCAATGTTCACATTGATACCTGGCCATTTATTGATACTAGCACTAACTGGTGTAATTAACTCTCTACCTGCCTGCTGGTGTCATCTGCTTATAATCTTTCCCAACAGTTTGAACCTAGATCAGGACAGGAAAAAATGTCCCGCTTCCTTGATCTGTATCCATAATATTTGACGCTAATGGTATTTCTTAAATATTTTTTGAAAAAAGGTAAATTTGAAAATAAAATCAGCAGATTAAAGATTGGTGGACTATGAACACTAGACAAAAACTAAACACATTAGCTAAAAGTGTAATGAACAAATGCCAACCTGCGGTTGAAATCTTTTGAACAGGTATTTTCTACCTTTGGACGATTTCTCTTTAAACTGCTCAAGCTTATCAGCATCTGAAAACACACAACAAAAACTGTTAATTCAACTCAATGAGCACTTAATCAGCATACATGCTCCTATTAGAACACCAGGGGACAAAAATATTTAAATATTGCACTTGTCCTGCAGGACAAGTGACTTACAATTTTCACTCGTCCTGCACACACATGGATGCACTTTTCCCCTAAAAGCGTATGCAATAAAGAACATAAGGGAGTAATATGTTATATCATATGACTTCCTCAAGTAATTCTTTACAAAGCACTCATCCTACAGGACGAGTGCTTTGGGAAGAACTATTCGTCCTTTCTAGATTTCATTCGTAATAACAAGCGGATGAGTGGAATTTTTGTCCCCTGAATTATATGTACTTCTTACTTACCATCCAGTGGTTCTATTTCATTTCTATTATGAATTGATCATTCGATGAAAAAAGAGTAGATACCACCCACATACAGTTCTGGGCAATAAAGAGAAGAGCTGTCAAGATAGAAAAACCCTTACAGAAGTACGGTGCAGTCCCTTTAATTATTAAACATCTAGTAGTAGCATGGATTTGGATATTACACGATCATGCTGTGGCTCCAATATTTTTACCAGGGATTTTACAAAGGAGTTTTTGGTAAATGAACATGAAATTGTCATTTATTCTTATATATGAGGTGGTTTCAATATATGTAAAGAAAACAGGCCAATAAATCCAAAAGTTTTATATTTGCACGCATCATAATTACTTTTATGAAAAGGTCTGCTTCTTGGCTATGCATAGGTAAAATTGCAGTCGTCCAGCTTTTTTTTTATTTATGCAAGCCGCTTTCAAAATAGGTTACTAAAATACACTGCCAAACAAAATCAAACAGTGCTTTCAAAAACAGAAAAAATACATAAGCTGAGGATATTTCAGCCTGTTTCTTCGTGTGGTGAATAGCTATATATTAGTGATTAATAACTACAAAAATAGATATTGCTTTATATTCTACGAAATAATGAGGCCCGTATTTTGGCTAAAATCCTCTTTAATGCCACATTCTAAGGCGTTCAGGTCATATATTTGTTTCTGCGTGAACGATTACATTGCAAAAATGTAAACGAAAATCACCATTAACATTTCTTCTGATCACTATTATGTTCATTTGCAAGTAATAAAACCATATTTGAAAGTTCCAAGTTTGTTTTCACTCATAAAGTACATCCAAAAACGTCATTTGAATTATGAAAATCACTTAAAAGAATAACATCCCTGGCTTTCACTGAAATGAATCAGACAAAACATGGCTTTTCATCGATGTTTGCATTCATATGCATTTTTTGGAAATTGTGACACATATTGACATGTAAACAATCTGGCGAGCTAATTTCAGACTATAAAAATATAAGAAACGAAAATGGCATACCACTCAGATGAGAACATACTAGATATTGATTCCAGTCGAACTTGTCTGCTGCCTATACACTGTGCTTATTCAAACTTCGATACAATTAAAATTGTCCGTTCATGATCCACAGCCAAAATACAGATTTTCAAGTACCGTGCATATTTTAGCGTTACATCTTTTGTTTTAAAGGATGTCAACATAAGAGAGGGTAACCTAATAAAACAGGCACACGAGAAATCAGCACTGGTCAATGGCTGACAGTGTTTTACTAGGTAAAAAGGAATTGAATCGGAAAACCATGGATATGCCATACATGCTTGTACTTATCTATTTGTTTTAGAAAATATAGCATACCTTCCTAGCTATGTCAAAATGTTTCTTTGCAATCTGAAGGAAAATATACTAGTGTATATGAAAGTAATTTTTTAAAAGTCTGTATTTAAATAAGTTCGAAAGATAGAATAACGTTTAATACACCATTTGAAAGGTCAAGTTTTTATCTTTTTGTTGTTTTGTATAGAATATAAAAATCCTAACGCCGTTATGGATGGAGTTATGAATGCATTTTCATTATATATTGAACCCCCCTCCTAATTCATTGGTAAACAGGAAAATGACCAGTCCTATTGACTTCAAATACAGTGTTATAAAGGGGCTGCATGTACTGAATGTTATTTGCAGAAGATAGATTTCTCTCCCAACAAATGCTTTCAAAGATTGTTTCCAACTGTAAATGTTAGAAGTTAAAAGACAGACAAAGTGGAGAATAAATATATGCTCAACATCAAAAGAAACCCATAGTAATCAACTTTCATTTAACCTTAGTAACGGTACTAAAATTTTACCCTGAACTGAAACTAAATATTTGACCAAACCCATGCTATCATTCAGATCCATTTTATGCATTATTACATAGTGAATATATCTTTCTGCAATATAATTACCCCAAAAAAACATTACGTTGGAAGAAGCATGCTTTGATTTTAATTTTTGCTGCATATTAGCACAGCACAATCTAACAAGAGGGCCAAGTGGCCCTGACTCGAATCTGTTGAAAGCTGGCCACTTCCAAGGTGACACCTGGGGTGGTCATTTTTGGCCTCAGGGCCATAATTTGAACAAACTTGGTAGAAGTCCATAAAGTCATGCTACATACCAAATATCAATGCTGCAGGCCTTGTCATTTCAGACATGAAGATTTTTTCATTATACTAATACCCAATAAGCAAAATAGTGTTTCTTTTGCTGTCAAGTATATGTACTTTACTTTCATTTCTCTTTGTAGAGTGGAAATCCATAAACATGTAATTTGGCAAACAGCAATGACCAGCTAAAGTGCTTCAATAAAGGGATCAAACACACTTTTTCATGCATTAAGGTTCATCACTCACAAGGTTCCAAGGGAGGTTTTCAACACTTCCTGAGGGACCTGACGAATGTTAATGCTTTGAAAAGGTGTGATTGATTGCAATTATTGAATAAAACATTGTATTTCAGCTAGATTTTGTATCAATTTTTTTGCACTATTTTGTTTTAATTTGTAATGGAAGTCACTCAGTGAGTTTTACTTTTGATATTCTCAATCCAGGGCCAAAAAATCATCGGGTGATCGTTTGTTGCACAACACGTGTGATGCCTCACACATTTTTTTCCGAGTTGCTTAGATAATTCGGTATTTAGTATTTTTTGCCAACATGATGATTTTATCCAGTCGTATCTGTGACCGACTTTTCTGTTCTGTTGACATCGCTAGGTAAGTAGAACTCGATCTAGCTCTGATTATTTCATTTTTCATCAATCGCTACTCCAACTAGCAATATATTTAGATGCCCCATTCGGGCTGTGATTGCTTTTGCCTAGACATGTAAGAAATCTTGGGCATAGAATTACGCTAAGTGTTTCCCCACAGGTACATGTAGCTAAAAGCTTCTTTACTTACGTACACCTGCAATTTTTTCAAACAACTCCAGCACTATTGACGGCGGATTAATTCAGTGGTAAAACCATGTTTCAACAGCATGTAAATTCCATTGTTAATAAATGGATTTGCTCCAGTTAAGTTCATGCTGTTGATACAGTGTGGCACAGATTTTTATGCAATAATATGCAACATTTCAGCAGGGTCCGAACTATTTGCTAAGGCAATAGCAATTTTATGCATAGAAATGGGATATTAATTGGAAATTATAACCTGTGACCCTCACCCTCAATACATACAATGGGCCATCCTGACTTAACTGTATCAAACATTGTGGGAAAGTTTATTAGTCTACAAAGGGTTCAGACCACAGGTTTAGATAAACAAAATTTTTGAGCGTAAAATTATAAACATTTTCTTACACATCAGTTTTAACATATGTTTTGGGTGCTCAAAAGAACTGTCTCATTGAGACGGTTCTTTTAAGTACTCACAACATATGTTTTGGTTGAGAAATAAGAAAATTAGTTTTTCGATACACACTCTTAATTAAAGTCCTGGTTAAGACTTACCATCACAGCTTTGGCATACAAGCAATGCCTTGGTTCTATTTTCAAATGGATAGATCAGTCTTGGTGGAGCCACAGGAAATGGTGGATTATAAATATCTTTGAAAAGACTTCCATGACTATCATTATCCCTTGCTTCAGAAATTTCCACCTCTATACACAAGGTCTCATCTGGATCGGCATCCAATGTTGGGTAAATTCTGGATAACAGTAAACAAACTAGGCTTTAAGAAAACTCCTTTTCAGACTCTTAGCCATATAGCAATAAACCTGCATCCAAAAATGTTGTTCTGCTTTAGTGGCCTGCTGCACATATTTGATAACATTAGTTGATGTCAGTTCAGACGCAAACAGTGTGGACCCAGATCAGACTATCTCTACAGAGCAGTCTGATCTGGATCTACACTATTTGTCAAAAAGGCTTCTCAACATTATAACAGATGACAAAAGAGATTTATCATATGACGTCACGTCTGGGAGTGAAATAACACCATGCAATAAAATTGATAAACCACTAGTGGTTTATAGATTTATGCGAAACGTTTTGACGTCCATAACAACGTTGGGTACATAATGACAAAATTATAACGTTTTTACACCAGAAATGAGACTTCAAAGTATACTTAATGTCATATGATAAATAGAATCAACATTCGTGCTCTTGTATTATTGAATTTATCAAACTTGTTGCGAAAAGAGAGATAAAATGCTCGGCAAGCCTCGCATTTTATCTCTTTTCTCCAACTCGTTTAATAAATTCAATAAAACATGAGCACTCATGTAAGATTCTCTATGGCTTTTGTAGTGAATGGTCCTTTAAGACTTCCTTTTAAACTTATCAACTTCAAGCTTCGATGACCTTTTGTGCAGAAATTTCTCACTGTTCTACCTTTTTTTCCAATGTTTCACCGCAAAATAGAAAATGTACTATTGGCATTTTTCTCAAAGAAGTGAGAAATAATGTTTTTTCTTTACCAGCACTGTATGATATAGACCTAGGAAAAACAGTTCAACCATGTAATGGTAAGACTTCTGCTGAGCCGTTCATATGGGTACTTTACATGCTATCCCATCATTATTTTTAACATACCCCATAATAGCAGTCAACTGGAATTTGATAAACAAAGAAGCTCTAGCCATAAGGTGTATATTTTCCCTAGTTGACATGATTACAAAAGCTAAATTTTCAAATAGCCCTAATGACTTAAAAATTCGTCTGTTTGGGTAGTATAATATGTATAGTTAGCATCAAAATACGTTTCAAAGTGATTCATCATTTACAAAGCCTTGAAAACTTGCGCTTTCTACTCCCACCCCTCATTTTACGTCTTTATACTGGGTGTTGTGTAGACAAGAATTTTAGTAAATCCATTACAGGTTTTCAAAAAGTAAAAGTACTAAATTATTAAGGATATAAATGCCCTTCGTTTCAAATAACTTTGCAGTATTCCTTTTGCGCATGCGTACAAAATATACTTAAAATTGTGATGTTTGTCACTGAAAAGATGAGACTGGTGTCTTTCAGTTTGTTTTTAGATGCTTTCCCCCCCCTAGACCCAAGATGCCCTTTGGACAATTGAACGTTATTGTATAAATATACAACATGTGTAAAGGGCGTCTTGGGTCTAGGGGGAAAAGGGGTTGTATAAGCCAAAAAAGACATCAATCATCTGACAAAAATAGACCACTTTGCAAGATGGTCGTTTTTATTGTACTTCAACTGTATAAATATATATAATATACTCTATCGTGATAAATGTAGGAGGATTGTATACCTTAGTTTAACGGTCTACTTCCGACACATGTTACTGAATAGCAAGCACAGTTGATTATCAAAATAAATTCTCATTCAAAACGAACTAGATATATTACATGCATTTAGGAAAACCCATTTTAAATATACAAACTAGCGGGCAAGGGTACGTAGAGGGCTCGTCAATATGTTTTTGTTGAGTGTGTCTAGTGTCTCATTTCAATAAAATAAAACAAACATCTTATTTAGGGAAATAGCCCGCCTTATCGCTAGAAATTCTTTAAAAATTTAAGTTCCCAAATTAATTCTAAATATAGTAATTGGCAATTGTATTTGTAACAGTTAAACATGCCAACAACCAATAATAACACTTTTCCAACTCCCACGAGAAACTATAATGTAATTACATAATAGAACAGTGCTATGAGAAAACCTGTTGACTCTTTTCCTGGCATTCACAACAGATATGGGCCTCGTCGCAAGAGAACCTGTCTTCGGGGGCTCAAAAAAAGTGAGACTCAAATCAGCCTGCTCAGTTACAGAGGCTAGCATGAAGTTTGAAATTTTGCTCGTTGTAAGTCTAGATAGGATTCTTTCCAGTTAGCGAATAACAAAGGCACTGATCAGACTTCGTGGATGTGCAGGCTGGTCTGCACCTTTGTTGTTTGCAAACCCCCGAAGACATGTTTTCTCACGACGTGGCCCATATATGGAATATATACCCCCATTGAAAATGACGAGGGCTAGAAAATATAAAATTAAACAAATTATCCATTTGGTCACCAGGTTTTACAATTTCAAAAAACTTTCAGTAAGGCTGAACCAATCAGACTCATTTATGACCAAAATCATAAGACTCATTAAAGCCAAATAATTGTTTCCATTCTTTTCAATTGGATGAGTACATTACCAATTTTATGTTTGTTGTTTTTTTAGCTCACCTGAGCTGAAGGCTCATGGGTGAGCTAATAGTATACCAGTGACTCCGGCGTCCGTCCGTCAACATTTTCAAACATCTTCTCCTCTGAAACCACTGGGCCAATTGAACTCAAATTTCATATGGAGACTCCTTAGGATGCGGGAACAAAAGTTTGTTCAAATGGTCCTGGTCACATGACCAAGATGGCCGCCATACCCATATATGGTAAAAAGTCTTTAAAAATCTTCTTCTCCAGAACCAGTAGGCCGATGATCTAGGGACTTGGTATGTAGCATTGGGGTTGTGACGCCTACCAAGTTTGTTCAAATGATGATCCTAGGTTGACCTTGACCTACTTAACGTCAAGGTCAAATTTGCTTCCTAATGCATTTACAAGGGAAATTTTTTGAAAAGTTGATTTTTTTGAAAACTGTAGAAGCCTTAGTCATTATTCTCACTTGATATGTTTAACCTAATGAGACAATGGCTATAAATAAGTTTCAAAGGTCAAGGTTGACCTTTGACCTTTTAGCAAAGTTGCTTTTATTGGAGTCCCATCAATATATTAAGACATAGTTTTCTAACAAACCATTGGCCCAATTGAACTCAAATTTCATGGGAAGACTCCTGCTAAGTTAGCCAAAATTTATACAAAATATTTTGGTCACATGACCAAGATGACCGCCATGCCCATATTTGGTAAAAAAAACCTTTAAAAATCTTCTTCTCCAGAACCAGAAGGCCGGTGACCTTGGGACTTGGTTTGTAGCATTGGTGATGTGGGGCCTACCAAGTTTGTTCAAATGATGATCCCAGGTTGACCTTGAACTACTTAACGTCAAGGTCAAATTTGCTTCCTAATGCATTTAAATGGGAATTTTTTTTGAAAAGTTGATTTTTTGAATACTTTTGAAGCCAAGTCATTATTCTCACTTGATATGTTAAACCTAATGAGACATTGGCTATGAATAAGTTTCAAAGGTCAAGGTTGACCTTTAACTTTTTAGCCAAGGTCCCTCATATTGGAGTCCCATCAACACATTAAAACATAGTTTCCTCAGAAACCACTAGGCCAATTGAACTCAAATTTCATATGAAAGACTCCTTATGATAGGTTAGCCAAAATTTACACCAATTGTACTGGTCACATGACCAAGATGGCCACCATGCCCATATATCTTCTTCTCTGGATCCAAAAGGCCAATGGCCTTGGGCTTGGTATGTAGCATTGAGGACGTGGGCCCTACCAGATGAATCTAAGTTGACCTTGACCTACATTATGGCAAGGTCAAATTTGATTCCTAAATGCATTTATATGGGAAAAAAATTGAAATGTTCATTTTTCTATAACTGTTAAGGCCGAAATCATAATAATTGCAAGAAATGTTAAACCTAATGAGACAATGGTTTTATATAAGTACCAAATGTCAAGCTGACCTGTGACCTTTTATCCAAGGCCACTCATTTGGACTGCCACATACATATCTAAACATCTTTTCCTCAGAAATCACTGGGCTGTTTGATGGAGTATCATTAGATTGTTTTAGGTCACTTGACCAGAATGGCCGCAACCTCCATTAAACGAAATATGTTTCATTTTAAGCCGTAGTTGATCTTGTCCTATTTTAACATTATTAAGGAGATCAGGTGAGCGCTTCAGGACTGTCAGGTCCTCTAGTTTATGATTTTTTTTAGTAAATAGTGTATTATGATCTTATCAGACCTTGATCTGTACTATTTGCATATATCCCATACTAGAATTCTGAGAATCCGATGTTTTGCCTGGCAAAACAGAAGTCAAACACGGCAAATTTGTCAAACTTATATTCCGGAGAAGGGTTATTTTAGAGAAACATATAAATCAGCAACATAAATTCCGTTTCTCAAAGACCGAAGTTTACCTTGGGTATCATACAGATCATAGTTAAGAGCCAATCAACTAGTTTTCAGTGCTTAGTTCAATAAAAAATAAACTTATTGATACAATTTAAATATCTAATTAACCTGACCCAGAGGTCAGGGGTGTGTGTAAGGTCAAAGTGTTTGAATCCCTCTTAGTCTATACTTCTTTCCCCTTAAAATATTTGCTACCATGTTGCATGTTGCTACTTTCAGAAAATAACCCCGACCCTCACGGGTGCATGTAAGGACAGAATATGTGCTTGCATACTGCTGCATTCCTCAATCCCTTAAATTTGATATACAACATGACCATATTCTGAAAAGCTGAATTCTGACCTTTTGACCCCATCCCCAGGGTCATGGGGGGGAGGGGGTCTGCAGATAAAATATTTGCTACCATGTTGCTGCATGTGTCATTCCCTTTAATTTGATATGCAACATGACCGATATTCTGAAAAAGTTGAATTTTGACCTTTTGACCCCACCCCCAGGGTTGGGGGGTCTGCAGTCAAAAAGTTTGCTACCATGCTACCATGTTGCTGCATGTGTCATTCCCTTTAATTTGATATGCAACATGACCGATATTCTGAAAAAGTTGAATTTTGACCTTTTGACCCCACCCCAAGGGTTGGGGGGTCTGCAGTCAAAAAGTTTGCTACCATGCTACCATGTTGCCGAATGTGTCATTCCCTTGTATTGTTTTTGCAGCATGACCATTATTCTGAAAAAGTTGAATTTTAACCTTTTGCAAATGACCTCCAAAATCGAGCTTGACCTGAATTTTATGATGCTTCACCCTTCTGTAAAATTTGAATTAAATTGCTGAATCCCTTCAAATGCTATTGATTGTAACCACAATTTAGCCAAAAGCTAAGTAAAACAAGGGTCATTAATCAGTCAAAATTTTGCGGATTACCCCCCTTTTCGAAAGGACCTCTGACACTTTGATAGGGTATCTGCCTATTTTTCAGATGCTTCCTAAAACTTCCCTATGCATAAGATATCACTTGTACCCTTTTGAATAGGAGGCTTGATGTATTAGTAACGAATTAAGGCTATAACTAGACAGGCAGACCCCTAAGACAAAACATGAGACGCTACCAAAGGGGGTAGGGGTTGCAAAACTTGACTTCAACAAAACATTTAGAAATCAATTATTTTTACGTGTAAGGGTATTATATCATCAATACTCAATTAAAATCACAGTGAAAGTATTTTAAAGTCCAAAATCATGAGCATTTTAATGATTATTTTCTGTTGTTGTTGTTTTCTACCTGATTTGTTAAGAAACATTTCGAAGCGCAACTCTAGTCCATATTCAACCTTGATGACAATGTATTTACCTGGTGCAATATTATGCAGCAATGTACTATAGCCATTCATCCATGCATAAAGTACACCTAGTCAATGGCCATGTAGTTTATGTGTATTGGATAGATACAGTATATGTGCAAAATAATCTTCCAACTGAATTTAGTAAAAGGACAATTTTCATAATCTAAAAAAAAATATGCTAAAACTTTGTAATATTTCATGACTAATGGGTTATGAAAAGGAAGCTTACTTTTACTAATCATTTAATTATACTGGAAAAAAGATTTTCAAGAGAGCACAAAAAAAACCCAAATGCTAATGTTCCGGCTTGCCCAGACGTCACATTTTGATCTGTGGGATATCATCCCCCCCCACCAAGTCCCAACTAGCTTTTTACATATATTATGTAAAATATAAGAACACACTTACGTGCAAAAGGATTAGTTGGGACTCGGGTAGGGGGGGGGGGGGATATGAAATAGGAAATCAAATGCAAAATCATAAAATAGAGGCCAACGGCCAGCTTATATATGAAGACGGAAGCATTTGATTGACTTTAATTTTCATCAAAATTATAGGCAGGGATACATTGTGATTCCCATTACCACCGTCAGAGGTCCTTGACCTGTATTTAATGATGTTTGACACTTCTGTAAAGTTTGAATGAAATTGATGCATCCCTTCAAAAGTTACCAATTGGTAACCAAAAGTGTGACAATGCGGCTGACGATAGCCCCGGTAGAGACATGATCCCCATGTGTTGACCATGCTTTGCAGGCGACACAAAAAAGGATGCTACGCCTATGGGTTAAGCTTACCTTGGCACGTTTTTATCCACTTGCTGAGCACTTTCCTTGTTTATACTGGACTGACTGATCTTCTTTTTATTGTCTGACAGTTCCTTGGGTCGGGCACCTTGTAATTCTTGCTCTTTCTTATCTATGTTGGTATGTGTATTTCCATCTGTAACAAGGCATATATTTCTGTCCAATAGAGATCATTAAAGGATTCACTGATAAGGGACAGTTTCAACATCTCATAAAATTAAAGGCGCCTCAAGAGGGGAATTACCTGTATACAACACAATTTCTTTCACTAAGATAAAGATCAATATTTTATCAGAAAATACCTAATCCTTTCATGGGACCACTTTATTGCCCCTTTAAGGAAGCCATAATCACCTTATTATGATTGTCCTTTGATCTGTCCAGTATGACCCCTGGAGAGAGTAATAGTGAGTGGTACCACTATTATTGCTCAAATTTTATGCCTTTAACACAATGAAAAATTCATCTTTAGTTTAAAGATCTAAAATCTAGAACACCTTTCTCTTATCTCAGCTAAAATGTTGGTTATCAGGGCTAGAATTCATTAATTTTGTCAGAATAGCAAACAGGGAAGACCTTGATCAGAATGCTTCAGAAGCATTCTGATCTGGCTCTGCACTGTTATGTTGTGGGTACTCAAAAGAATCGTCATAATGAGACGGTTCTTTTGACCACCCAAAACATATGTTAAAATTGATGGGTAAGAAAATAGTTGCAATTTTACGCACAAAAATTTTGTTAATCGAAACTTATGAAGTCAAACTCACAAGTGACTTGTAAGTAGGAGTTGACAATCTATTTAAGAAATGAATTCAACTTTTTGGAATGTTCATGGAATCATGAATACTTCCGGTCTCTTGCAAAGTTAACGTGAAGCCCTTACTTCGGGTCTCTTGCAAAGTTAACGTGAAGCCCGAAAGGCTTCACGTCTTCACGTTAACTTTGCAAGAGATCAGAAGTATTCATGATTCCATGAAGAATCCAAAAATTGAATTTATTACATATAATCACATTTTACTATAAATAACTAATATATTGAAAGTTTTTATAAATACGGAGATAAAGAATTTTGTATTTAATAATTAATTGTATTAACGGTTTTGTTGGAGTGTAAAACAGAAAAGCGGAACAGGCAGTGTGAACATAGACAGCCAATGGAGCAAACAAGAAGCTTGTTTTGCAGGTCTGGCTCGCTGTCAATCACAACTTTAGTGTCACATCTGGCGAATGAATTCAATGTTCGAAGTGAATTGCACAGGCAAGTGAGCTTGGCAGCTGTCAATCAAATTTTGCATTGTTCATGAGGCTATGAACGGTTGCAAAAATCTAAAGATTCATTAAAGGATTGCTTTGAAAATGTAAATATTTATCTAATAACCTCAGGGCCATAATCTAGCTCTCCTTTTACCTTTCTGTCTCTTTATTTTGGGATGTCCTTTTTCCTCTACAGATTGATCAATCTTTGTTTCTGAATATTCCCTTTTCTGTGCAGATATTTTCTCTATATCTGTTTTGGAATATTCCCTTCCCTCTACAGATATATTTTTATTTGCTTCAGAATGTCCCTTTTTCTGCGTGGAGATATCTTTCTCTTTATCTGTTTGGGGATATCCCCTTTCCTCTGCAGATATAGCCATCGCACCAGGGGGTTCGGGTGCTGACTGTCCTTGAAAAGACATAGTCATGTGCTGCATCTGAAATTAGAGTGTGGTATGGTTAGTGTTCTAAAGTTTCCGACACTTATTTTTGTTCTCAAATAAAATGTTGTTCTTAGGGTTATAATTTACAAAATGCTTAACAGAATAGCAAACAGGAAAGCAGTCTGATCTGGGTCTGTGCTGTTTGTCTATGGCTTTTTGGCAGGCACCTAGTGTTCAAAATTTTAGAACACTTACTGTATACTAAAATATCCCTAATGGTTCAATGGCCACCTGTGGTTGCACTGCTATTAAATGAGTTCTATATGAAGCAATCATATTATTAGATACTATACTGTTATGATCTTAAATTATGTTTACTCAATCATATTGCTCTCAGAATTGGCAAATATTCCAGATCTGGCAAAGCACATGGGAAGTGGGCTTATTGGAGCATTGATCTTGGCATATATACGTGTGTGTTTTTTGCATTAATAAAAATAGAAAGAAACTAGAAATTGTGTTTATGTAACACTTTGCCCTCAACCATTTGCTTGTCCATAAGGATGGTGCTCTTTTTTAGACAAGGGTCATCTTAAACTTGAAGCTTCTAGCTATACCACTCACCCTCCTGCAGACCAAGTTTGAAGCTCCTAGCTAAAATAATTTTCGTAGTAGCTTGGTGCAATTTTTCAATGTCCAACTTTGCAAAGGGCAATAACTCTAAAAAAATAACTCTTTTTAAAAATTTCACCAGGTAATCTACTCATTACCTTCTATCAGCTGGCTGACCTAGTTTGAGGCTGCTAGCTGTAATAGATTTAGAGATTTCTTTGTTACAAGTTTTCAATGGCCAAATTTGCAAAGGTCAATAACTCTAAAAACTAAAATAACTTTCCCTCTACCAGCTGGATAAGTTTGAAGTTCCTAGCTATAATAGTTTTAGAGATATCTTGATTAGAAAGGGACATAACTGCACAAAGGGAGACAATTCAGACTAAAAAAATACGGGTCAGCTATTTTTGATAAGGAATCCATTTATGAAATTACCAAAGCCTACTTAATTTTTTTTGAACTGACACATGTAAGTACGGACAGACAAACCCAAAGCAATATGCCCCTTCAATTTTTTCAAAGTTGGATGCATTAAAACACCCATAAAACAACATGCTCTTAGCCAGTGAATTTAAAGGAAAAGTTTTCAACATATATGGGCATTAATGCAAATTTTTGATACTTATCTCACATGCGCA
This sequence comes from Loripinus fragilis, assembly GCA_964019695.1. NCBI lineage: Eukaryota > Metazoa > Mollusca > Bivalvia > Lucinida > Lucinidae > Loripinus > Loripinus fragilis. The sequence continues at coordinate 478,439 of CAXHUL010000290.1, forward strand.
AATGCTTCTAAAAATGCCCATCCTGAAGTATCCAGCAGGTCCAATTTTCAGCCAGAAATTTGCAGCATTTCATCTGTTTGCCAAAGTATGCATAAAAGTGTCGAGCCCCAACACAACAAATGGGTTCAAGTATAAAAAGAAAGAAGTAGATGTGGCTAAAATGAAACAATGGGGTTACCTCTATTTCAGTCAATTTGCTCTCAATCTCTAGCCTGGCTTTCCTTACATTTTCTTTCAAGCCTATAAGTTTCAAACCCTTTTTGCTTGTTTCCACAGGAAGCGTTGTTACATTGACCTCGCCATCTGCATGTAGTTCACCATGGTGTTCTGGAAAAACAAGTCCTTTTAACTCTTTGCCTTCTGGTGAATTTTGCATGTTTTTTTTTTGTCTTCTGCGGATTTTTTCAAAATCATATTTTTCGAAAAATTCTTTCAGGAATATCATCAGAGTGCCAAACAGTTTGGATTCAGATCAGGCCCAACTTTTTGTTGCGCCTAATCTGAGTCCAACCTGTTTGCAAAATTTATCAGCTGACAACACTAGTAGATAGGGATTAGATAAATTAGCAGCACACGAGACATTGGTATAAATATATTTCATAAGGAATTATGCAGTCTTGTCAGAGCCTTCGTGATCCAGATCAGGACAGCCATTCTGTCGATCCTGATCTGGGTCCAGACTGTTTGCAAAGGTTATCATCAGACAACATAAGTCCGCTAGCAAGACAAGATTAGGTATGTATTTGTAGTAGGTAACATTGTCTCATGGGTTCGGCAATATCTCAAAGCCTCTAAGGAGATACAATACAAAATAAACTAGAGGACCTGAAGGTCCTGAAGCGCTCACCTGATCTCCTTAATAATGTTGAAATAGGCCAAGATCAACAAAGTCTTATTATTTAAACATATTTTGTTTCACTATACATGGGCAGTGGCCATTTCGATCAAGTGACCTAAAAATATCATATTTATATTATTTTATCTACTCCGTATGAAATTTCAGTTCAAACGGACCAGTGAATTCTGAGAAAAATTTGTTTGTTTGTTTGGTTCTTAACGACGCATCAACCCTTGTGGGTCATTAGTGCCAGACGGTATTAAACTAAACATGATGAAGATGGAAAAAGTAAAAATTTATAAGATAAAATAAAAGGAATGATGTTGATGAGATTGTATAATGATAATTAGTTGAAATACGATTGTTGACAGGAGAGACCACGTACAATATCTGACAGTTTCAAAGAGCTATTCAGATAACTGTACATGTTCTCTAACTGAACAGAATACAACATTAAAAAATCTGCATTATGGTCTGATACAAATGTAAAACAAAACATGATTTTAAAAATAGCAATTAGATTTTGTTAAAAAGATTTATTTGTCTTAAAAATGTCATAATACTATCAATATGTATATCTTGAAATAATTCTTTTATGTTATCAACATGGAAGCAATTATTTCTTACTTGTGCAAAATCGCCACACTCCAAAAGGAAGTGACGTACAGTGAATGGTGCGTCACAACCAACACATTGTGGCAGCTCTTCACCTTGTAGTAAGTATGAATGAGTGACTCTTGTATGACCTAAGCGGAGTCGAGCTAAAACTACTTCTTCTCTTCTAAACGACTTCTTCTTTTCTAATATTTCGAACAACTGATTGATATTCACCAATAGTTGGTTTGATGTCAAGAAGTTTATTACCAATGCTGTTATTCCATGAAGTTTGCCATTCTTCCAAGATATATTTATTGATAGATGGCTTAAAATTGGAAAATGGAATTTTAAAAGAAGTTGGTTCTAATGAAAGCGATGTTTTTGCTTGCTTATCTACCATCTCATTCCCTTGGATACCTATATGACTAGGAATCCAACAGAGAGCAATTTCTTTATAAGCTGAAAGCTCATGACATTTTTCTAAAAGTTTCTGAATCTGTGGATTCTTTGAACTGGTATGGTTCATTGCTTTCAATACAGAAAGCGAGTCAGAAAATATAATAAATTTATTGTTAGCATCACAAGTGCTAATGAAATCAAAAGCTAGATCAATTGCTTTGGCTTCAGCAGTGAAAATTGATGAATCGTCAGGTATACGTTGCATATTACTATGGTTGTCTGATATAACAGCACAACCAACCTTTGAGTCTTCCTTTGACCCATCAGTATAAATTTGTTGGTAATTCTTATAACGACTTTGCATTTTTCTGAAATCATCTTTTAATATATGTGGATTTGATTCAGATTTTTTCCCGGAATGTAAATCAAAAAGTATTTCAGGTGGTTTCATACACCAAGCTGGAATATTTGGTGTAAAATGTTTTTCAATATTTTGTGGTTTGATATTGGCAGATTCTAAGTGGTGAAATTCTGATGCCAAATGGTTTAATAGCTTTAGGTTTTTGTTCATATAAATTAACATAATTTGGTGGGAATGTAACTTCATGAGCAGGATTTGATGGGTTAGCAGCAAGTCTTATAGCATATTGCAAAGAGAGTTTCTCTCTTCATGAGTATAGTGATGGTTCATCTGCTTCCACATAGAGACTAGCAACAGGAGAAGTTCTAAAAGCCCCTAAAGCTAATCTAAGTCCTTGGTTATGTATAGGATCAAGCATTTGAAGATATGATTTTCGTGCAGAGCCATATATAATACAGCCATAGTCTAATTTTGACCGGACTAGAGACCGATACAGCTTTAGAAGTGCAGTTCGGTCTGCACCCCAAGAAGTGTGGGAAAGCACTTTTAAAAGATTCAAAGCTTTTAAACATTTAGCTTTGAGATATTTAATATGGGGTATAAAACTGAGTTTTCTATCAAATAAAATGCCAAGGAATTCAGATTCCTCAACAACTGGAATAGGTGATCCATATAAATGTAAAACCGGATCATCATGTTGCTTGCGCAACTGACAGAAATGTACACACTGTGTTTTTGATTTGGAAAACTGAAAGCCATTGCTTGTTACCCAATTTTCAATCTTATTCAAATTTTGTTGTAGTTGACGTTCAATTGTTGCCATGCTTTTCGAGCGATAACAGATACAGAAGTCGTCAACGTATAATGAGCAATCAGTTAGATTACCTAAACATTTCATAATATCATTAATTTTGATACTAAAAAGTGTTGTAGATAGAACGCCCCCTTAAGGTACACCTTGCTCCTGGTCATAATAGTCAGACAGAGAGGAGCCAACTCGGACTTGCATGGTGCGGTCTGCAAGGAAGTTTTCAATGAATGTAGGAAGTCTACCTCTTAATCCTAGTTTGTGGATATCTTTTAAAATGCCATATCTCCACGTGGTATCATAAGCTTTTTCCAAATCAAAAAACACAGCAACTACATGTTCCTTTTTAATTAAGGCATCACGTATGAAGGTTTCCAATCTAACTAAATTATCAGTTGTACTGCGGTCAGATCTGAAACCAGACTGGAACCGCGATATATGATTATTGGATTCTAAAAACCAAGTAAGTCTTTTATTTATCATTCTTTCAAGTGTTTTACATAGACAACTTGTTAAAGCTATAGGTCTATAATTATTAGGTTCCGCAGGATCTTTCCCAGGTTTGGGAATTGGGATTATGGTTGCTAAGGTCCAATCTTCTGGAAATTTACCAGTAGTCCAAATGTAATTAAATATATTCAAAAGAGTTTCAAGAGAAGTATCTGGGAGATGTTTAAGCATTTGATAGTGGATCTCATCAGGACCCGTGGCTGAGTCATGTGATAGTTGAATAGCTTCAACTAATTCATCTAAATTAAAATCTTTGTTATAAATTTCTTAAAAAAAAAAAGAAAAAAAAGAAAAAGATGCTTAGATACATATAAGGCAGTTCAATATGACTGGCCTTGGATGAAAGGTCAAAGGTCAGACAGCTTGACCTTTGGTGCTTATCTCAGTAGTAATATTATTTTTCGCAAGTATTTCAGCTTAAACAGTTATAGAAAAATGAAAATTTCAAAATTTTTCCAATATATGGAATCAAATTTGGCTTTGAGGTAAAAAAAAGGTCAAGCTCAATCCAGATTCATCATTTGTGCAAACCTGGTAGGGCCCACAGCCCCAATGCTACATACCAAGCCCCAAGGCCATTGACCTTTTGGTTCCAGAGTAGTGGATATTTAAAGGGGTTTTACCTTATATGGGCATGGCCCCCATCTTGGTCATGTGACCATTAACATTTGGTACAAATTTACTCCCCGCAACTTAAGGATTCTCCATATGAAATTTTAGCTCAACTGGCAAAGTGGTTTCTGAGAAAACTATGTTTTAATATATTGATGAGTCTCTAATATGAGATGTCAAAAGTCAACATTGACCTTTGAAACTTATTTATAGCCATTGCCTCTTAACATATCAAGTGAGAACAATGACTTGGCTTCAACAGAATTCAAAAAAACAACTTTTCAAAAAATGTCCAGTTTAAATGCATTAGGAAGCAAATTTGACCTTGATGTTTAGTGGGTCAAGGTCAACATATGATCATCATATGAACAAACTTGGTAGGCCCAACATCCAAAATGTTACATACCAAGTCCCAAGGTCATCAGCCTTCTGGTTCTGGAGAAGAAGATTTTTAAAGGGTTTTAAACATATATGGGCATGTCGGCCATCTTGGTCATGTGACCAAAACAATTTGTATAAATCTTGGCTAACTTGTTGTAAGGAGTCTTCATATGAAATTTGAGTTCAATTGGCCTAACGGTTTCTGAGAAAACTATGTTTTAATATATTTATGGGACTCCAATATGAGCGGCTTGGCTGAAAGGTCAAAGGTCAACCTTGACCTTTGGAACTTATTTATAGCCATTGTCACATTAAACATATCAAGTGAGAATAATGACATTGGCTTCAGTAGTTTTCAAAAAATCAACTTTTCAAAAATTTCCCCATTTAAATGCATTAGGAAGCAAATTTGACCTTGACGTTAAGTCAGTCAAACTAGGATCATCATTTGAACAAACTTGGTAGGCCCCACATCCCCAATGCTACATACCAAGTCCCAAGGTCGTCGGCCTTCTGATTCTGGAGAAGAAGATTTTTATAGGGCTTTTACCATATATGGGCATGTCGGCCATCTTGGTCATGTGACCAAAACAACTTGTACAAATCTTGGCTAACTTGTTGTAAGGAGTCTTCATATGAAATTTGAGTTCATTTGGCCTAACGGTTTCTGAGAAAACTATGTTTTAATATATTTATGGGACTCCAATATGAGCGGCTAAGCTGAAAGGTCAAAGGACAACCTTGACCTTTGGAACTTATTTATAGCTATTGTCACATTAGATTAAACATATCAAGTGAGAATAATGGCAATGGCTTCAGTAGTTTTCAAAAAATCAACTTTTCAAAATTTCCCCATTTAAATGCATTAGAAAGCAAATTTGACCTTGACTTTAAGTAGGTCAAGGTCAACCTAGGATCATCATTTGAACAAACTTGGTACGCCCCACATCCCCGATGCTACATACCTCGGCCTTCTGGTTCTGGAGAAGAAGATTTTTAAATGGTTTTTACCATATATGGGCATGGCGGCCATCTCGGTCATGTGACCTGGAACTTTTGAACAAACTTTCGTTCCCCCATCCTAAGGAGTCACCATATGAAATTTGAGTTCAATTGGCTCAGTGGTTTTAGAGGAGAAGATGTTTGAAAATGTTGACAGACGGACGACGGACGACGGAGTCACTGGTATACTAATAGTTCACCTCGGCCGAGGTGAGCTAAAAAATGCAGTCAATGGAATATCATTGTGAATCTCCATGCTTTTGATCCCCTTCTCAGGACACTTGGGGTGGGACCAGAGTCTGAATAAATGAATCACATGCGAAGTGGTCCATACTCTGTGGTCAGATCAAGTGTCTTAACCCAACAATCACAAAAGAAAGATTAACTGTGAAACACACCACTACATGTTTTTTGGGGGTTATGATTTGTGGTTTAAAGTACAAGTCAACAGCTATGGTCATGTTGAGATGGTCATTCAACCTAACCACACTTTTTTCTGGGCAAGCTTGACTTAGTGGTTAACCAGCACTTCATGCACATACTTTTGCTTGAAACTGACACCAACTCTCTTGAATCAGTGGAAGAAGGAGAATGGCAGTAGAAAATATTTCACAATAAATCTTCACGAAAGTACGAGACTATAATAAGCCTGGATTGACCTCACAACCCTGGATCTGCAATAAACCTCGCTACTGACTGCCCTATAGGGCCTGGTACAACTACATGTATCTTGGTAGACTTGTGTTACACCTAATGGTTGAAGCATGTCACAACAATAGGTCTAGTTGTTGTAATCTACAAGCTAGCCAGAAACTCATAACACAGATAAATAACTAATGCTGGCCAGAGCCTGAACTGCTTACACGCACAGAGGACGATAGTGTTTGTCCCTAAATAATTTGTTGTTAAATTGAATTCTGTTGTAATGAACTCCAATTCGAGCTTAACTGGTACATTTTTGCGAATACTATTGATTTTGTAAAGAATTTTGCTGTTATAAAGAGTGTCAGCATAAAATTTCACTGTGTCTGCATTATTCCATTCTTTTCCAATGTAATATACTCAATGGGCCTGGCCAAAATGAAAAAATTCAATAAGCAATGCTTATTAGATACCCCCCGCACAGTAAGAGTCAGTGAATAAACTTGGCAAGTTATAGTTCCAACCAGCAGACCTTAGTTTTGAAAAGATTTTAGTAGAATCTGTGCAAACAAAAATTATAAACTCCTTCATACATATGTTCAATGTGTCTACATTGTATAGACCAAGTATGAAATTGCTCCATCAAAAGCTGTGGTAGGAGTTGATCTGCCCATGAAGGCATCATCTATGCATATACAAAAGCCCTATTAGGGAAAAATTGTCTAAGTTCTCTCAGCTGTCATTTAGTCAAAATTATTTTTTCTGAACCAAACTCCTTCATGCATATGTTCAATGTGTCCACATTGCATATGCAAAGTATCAAATTGTTCCATCCAAAGCTGTGATAGGAGTTGATCATATGCAAAGTATCAAATTGTTCCATCTAAAGCTGTGATAGGAGTTGATCAGCCCGTGTATGGTCTATAATAGCATAAGCATAAAACCCTATATAAAAAGCCATTTAGAGCTACAAAGGGTAATAACTCTTATAGAATTGGCCCCTAACCCTTACTTTTTTGTCTGAAGTATTTGTCTTGCATATATGAACATGTTCGCAAGGTTTGATGAAAATCCCGCAATGACTCTTCAAGATATTAAGAAAACAAAACGTTACGGATGGACGGACCAAAACATTACGGACGGACGGACGCACAGACGCACACACGGACGAACGGACAACGTGAAAACAGTAAACCCAACACAAACAAAGTTTGCGGGGGGTATAAAAAGTTAAAAAGAAGTTCCTGCTTACTGAAGCATCTGACTCAAAGATAGAGCATGAACAACATATAATAACTAATTAAACCACAAAAAAGCAAATCATACTTTTTAAAAACAAAATACATACAGTAAACATTCTAAAATTTCAAACACTTTCCTCTTTCTGCTTTTAAACAAAATGTCGATTATCAGGGCTGGAATCCACAAAACGCATGTCAGAATAGCAAACTTGGAAGACCCTGATCAGACTGCTTCTTCAGAAGCAGTCTGATCTGGGTCTGCAATGTTTGTCTAGACATTTTTGTAGCCATTTAATGTTTGAAATTTTAGAACATTTACATAAATTAGCAACATACTTTGTTCTTTGATTCTGTAACCTTCTAATCCACGTTGTATAGACTGGCTTATCTTCTCATCCTCCACTATGATTGACAGTAGTTTAAGGTTGTCAGTCTGTGACTCAGACTTGACTGCTTTTATTAAAGCTTCTGGAATACTCCCAACATGCTTCAACATTGGATCTAGTTTAACAGAAAAAAATATTTACTGTACAAATTACTTCTTTAATCTAACGAATGCACATGCTGATAAAGGGTACATTAAGTTTTTTGGTTGTGTGGATACATTACGCTTCAGGCAATAACTGTTCAGTCATGTTGGGATGATTTCCTGTGTTCCTGGGTTGAACCAGTACTAAGAAAAGGATAATGTGACTTACTCAAGGACACAAGAAAACCTCTGGTGCCTCTGATAAGTCTCGAGCCAGCACCCTTCGATCTCAAGTCTAATACTCTACCATTGAGCCACTCCACTCCTAGGCACACTTAGTGACAGTGTACTTATAGGTTGGTTACACAATAGAGTAAAACCTGTCTTAAGCGGCCACTCAAAAGAAGACCAAAATTGTTTTTCAAGACCGATTATTGCTTAATGCAGGCCGAAAGTATTGCAGAATGCTTGAGCATTCTGCAATAATTTCAACCTTCATTAAGCTACCATTTGCCATTGAGACATTTGTTATGTCTATTTTTGAGTGGCCGATAAGACAGGTTTTACTGTATAAACTTTTCGTTACCAGTTGATCAAGTGGAGTACTTTTTTTCATTTTTATTGATTCAATAAGTGGATCAAAAAGTGTGGATCATGGGTGGCTGATTCGATAAGTCATGGATATTCATTGTTACCAAAAGAAGATATACAATTTTGTCTGGATCTCATTTGCCTGACCACCTCAAAACAACCCATAAAGTGCTCAGTATGCAATTTAAAGAGCATATTTGACAGGTAGATTATAACAATCCACCATGAGTGTCCATGTAGGAAAGAGATACCTCACCCGAGGGGTCGGAAATTTAACCAGGGACAAGGCTTGCCCAGATTTCTCTATCCTACATGGACAAGCTCATGATGGATTGTTTTTCTCCCACTTTTCCAAACTTTTTTGTCGGAACATAAAAAGTCCTTAAAATGTGAAAGTTTCAACTTTTAGCTTATCGGATTTACATTAATTCTGAGTTCACAAGTGTTTTTTTTGTGTATGAAAACGGATGTAGACATAGTTTGCACCTTGTTATTGACTGGAAAACATGATTGGAGCATTGGTTAAGTTGCTAAATACAAAATAAAATCCTGCTAGGCTCCCTGTGCTGTTAGCATCAAGTTGCCAGTATTATCACATGATGCATGATTGGTGACATCATTAACTTTCAGTGACATCAGTAAGTAATGCTAAACCTTGCTGAGAGTCTTTGAGTTACTTAGGAGCAATATATTGGTTCTTTGAATACCCTTTTTTGGAGAAAAGGAATATTTTACTCTGCCCATGTGAGAAAGCCTTTATGTGGTCATGTGAGATAGAAATTTCTTAATGAGCTGACAGCCTATCTTACATAGGAAAAGCTGGGAGAATATGGTGGCTACATCTTGTGTCAAAAGAAAAGATAACAAGAAAACACGAAATAAACATTGCAATGCTGATTTTTAAGAGTATCAGTACACTATTTTACACTAGATTCCGAATTATTTCTCTGCATGCAGAGCAGATTTATTAAAAGTGACCTTGGGTTTCAGACATTATTATCACACATTTTTTTTTAATTTTTTTTTTTGGGTGGGAAACATTCACTTTTATGTAGGGTGGGGGCGGGATGGAATATTTCCTTTAAAGATCTGGTTCTTATACAAATCCATAAGGAACATAATTCAGAAATACAGCCTTTGATCTGAAAGCACAGCACCCTTAATTTACTTTGACTTAAGCAGGTACTTAGGGGATAACTGTATTCAAGTTTTCATTTGGGGCGGTATATCGTCGGATATGCGGTCGGAAATTTGTTTTACGGCGACGCGTGAGCGGAGCCGTAAAACGTGATTTCCGACCGTATATCCGACGCTATACCTCCCCAAATGAAACTTTGAATATGGTTATCCCCATTCTAATGCACTTCTGCAATTTCCTCTCAAACTGAAGCGTTGCAAGCCGCATAAAGCCGCACGTCATCGAAGGATATGTGACATAATTAATGACGTCAAATTATTTCTGACAGTATATCGCAGGATATACTGTCGCAAATTTTGGACGTTATCCAATCAGAAATCGCGTTACAAAAGCAAGTGCATTAGAATTCTAGTTACCAATACTCAAGTCACAGTAAAACCTGTCTTAAGCGGCCACTCAAAAATAGACAAAACAAAGATCTTAATGACAAATGGTAGCTTAACTAAGGTCAAAAGTATTGCTGAATGCTCACTTTGGAGCATTCTGCAATACTTTTGACCTGCATTAAACAATAATTGGTCTTGAAAACCAATTTTCTGTCTTTTTAGGTTTTGCACAGGTTTTAGTGTACTAAAATTCTTTTGTGTTTGAGCCAGCTTATTGCATATTCTTAAAGTCACTCTTTAAACTTCCATACACAGCTATGTAGAGAAGCTAGAGACCTAAATTTTGGCTCAAGTCTTCATCAATGTCAATACATTATGTGAGCAAGCATAGAAGGCTCTAGCAAAACTGCACATTTGCACAAGCTTGCCTGAGCCTTCCCTGCTTCCCCATGCAATAAGTACCAAAGTCTCATGAGCTGGCTAATTTTTTATAAAAAAAATTCTCAAGCGCAGGTAATTGGACTGCCACTTACGTTTCATATCGAAGAATACAGCACTTGTCACCGCACCTTGGTTACTTATAAAACTGATAGCTTCTTTAAAAGCACTCGCCAGTTTCCCTGCATCATTGCGATAAGGCACATGTAGTACCGTGGATGCATTCAAGTTTCCACCTCTTGTTTCAAATGTGTGACCAGAGCATTCTAAAAGAAAAATCAGATGGAAGGAACCTATTGTATCTGTATATGTTTGAATTTAACATCCCACCAACAGGTAAGGTCATATGGAGACCAGGCTATGGCTTAAAGTCACATCCAACAGATTAGAGAAGCTGGGGATCAAAACATTGACCCCTGATTTATATGGGGAGTACACGGAGTAGTTTATCCACCACAGCCTCTCCTATCCATTGTGTGCACAGTGAAGACTCTGTTCTAAATTGATTGGTGTTGTGATTAATATGAGTCTTTGCTTTGTGCACTGGTTATTATGTTGCCTTTGAGAAGCATGGTATTTCAAAGGTAGAGTGCTTGACTCAGGACTGAGGTGTCTTGAGTTCAAGCCTCACCGGAGACACTGCATTGTCTCTTTGAGAAAGACACTTTAGCCTCAACTTAGTACTGGTTCAACCCAGGAAGACCCATCCCAACATGTCTGAAAAACTGTTGATTGGGCATAAAGAATCAAACAAACAAACTATTTTGCTGCCTTTGACATACACTGTATCAAATATACTTGCTCAAATGAATTAAAATTGCGTTTTCATAAAAAACAGATGTCCTCCACCATCCAGGAGTTAATGTGCATATATGCAAATATTAGTTAATTTAGCAGTTTGTCAAAAAATGACCTTGAAAATTGGATCAAGGTCACTAAAACCTTGTCAACTTTTCATGATACCCCCATTTGTTTATCAAAGCAAAATCAGTTAAGATCTGCCAAGCAGTTCTCAAGATATCAAATACAGCCTCCACAATGCAAATGCTAGCACCAACACGAGCACAAATGAGCCAGTGCATGAGATTTCCAACAATTTGGTATGTGCGACCAGCAAAGCCTCAGACCAGCCTGCGCATACGCGCAGTCTGATCAGAGCCTTTGCTTGTCGCTTGAGTATTCTATGATTGTTAAGCTACTGACCGAGCGTCATTTGGTGTTTCTAAGCTTAAAAGGAGGCTGCACAGGCTCATCTGAGTCTACACTTGTCAAAATGTCAAATTGTTGGAAATCTCATGCACTGGCTCAAATGAGATCATCAATGTCACCCTCCTCATGATCTGTATCCCTGATATTCATAGATGACATAAATAGAGGATCTTACATGAGTGCTCATGTATTATTGAATTTATTAAACGAGTTGGGGAAAAGAGATAAAATGCGAGGCTTGCCGAGCATTTTATCTCTTTTTCGCAACGAGTTTAATAAATTCAATAATAAAAGAGCACGAATGTTAGATTCTATTTATCATATGACATTAAGATTACTTTGACGTAAAAAACGTTATAACTTTGTCATTATGTTCGCAACGTTGTTATGGACGTCATAACATTTCCCGAAAATCGATAAACCACTAGTGGTTTACAGATTTTATTGCATGGCGTTATTTCACTCCTAGACGGGACTTCATATGATAAATAAGGAATACTAGGTGAGCATCTTTTGATATCAAGTTTACCAAACAAGGCTTTGAGAATGCTTGTTGACATCACAAGGCTTGCCGAGCTATTCAACATGCATTCTCGAAGCCGAGCCTGGTAAACTTGATATCAAAAGACAAGAACCTGGTATTCTATTCATCACTTTACCCATTTTTTTTTTTCACTTTTAAAACTAGCGACTACGACGTTGTTATCGACTTTTGTGTCGATTCAGTGTCATTGGCGACGTCATTCAAAAAGTGCAACGTCATCATGACCTGATAAAGGCACATGCTGAGAGATAGCCAACGTTTATCAACCAACGTGAAAAATGCAGTTAATATGAGAGGTAACTGAAAAATGGTATTCTTATGATGTGTCAGGAAAAAATAATTATGGTACTAGTATTTTCTACTGTTTTAAAATAAAAACATCTTGTCTTAAACTTGAACACCATTACAAAATTTATCATCCCAGGCTCAAATGAAAGGCTTGTACTTGCAGAAATAAGTTTCTTCATGCTTTATCATGGAGTCAAAGGACTTAATTATTATTTATCTCAATGCTGACATTGCAAAGCAACACCATCAAAGTATTGTCAAATTAACAAGTAATTTTATTAGCAGAGGCCTATCAGTGTTTCTTTTGATAGGCATATCTGAGCACATAGTTGGTTTGCATGTTCTGTATGTAATGTACTTTTGTTAAAATTCATCTTTCATAAAGAAATATGAGGATTTCCAACAAAAAGTAAATTTTGATAGCTCTACCCCATTTAAATGAAGGACAGACAACTATTAACAGGATGTTACTGCAAAAGCTCTTTGCTGGTTGGATAATACATACCATTTTTTAGATAATTTGGTTCAAAAAACTTACTCTGAGAAAACTCCTCATTTACTTGAGTGCCAAGCCAGCTCATAAATGGTGACACACTTTTCTTTGCTGAAACATATCAATAAAATACAGGTACAAAACATGCCCATAGCATAAGGGGACCAGAACTCAATCAAAAATATGCATGCTTGATAAATTTACCGATCAGGCATGAATTTGAGCATGTGAACTTGTATGCCCTTTGTAAGCTTGAACCCTAACCATGTTTTACAAAAAGTCAGTTTATGAGGTGATCATGCTATGTCCTGATGACATCATTTTAATGCACCGACTATCCTAGGGTCAGGGTTACCAATGATTGATCGCCCTGTTTCTCTCGTACAAACATCAGACTACATGTAGTTGGTAAGTTTTCACATTTTAACAAAGAGTAAATATTGTATATATTACTTCTCATGAAACAATACTTGAAAATATTTTGCAAGATAAAAGAAATAACTCCTAAAAACAAAATGGTGGAAATGCATAAAATAACATAAAAATGGAAACTGGGAATATAGTATTGAAATCAAGGAAATCGTTCAACAGTAGCAGCAGTATTGTAAACAATTGCGAATGAGACATGTATTTGTTTGGTATGCAGTGGCGTTATTCTTTTTCAAATTAGTTTAAACTATTTTTGTAGGTGGTCATCCAAAAAGCATTCCGGCCCTGTTAATTATTGGCCCCATAGATAGTTGACATTTAAAGCACATTGTTAAAGAGGGACAACATGGACCAAAGGACCATGGATGAGGAACATTTACTTATTTAAATAGCTTACTATGAGCACTTGTCACTCAGGTTTCTTATACAGGCTGCTCATGCATCAAGGTTCATACAGGCAAGTTTGTGTAAAATTCAAGGATTCTAAAATACTTTTCTACTGTTTTCAAAGATTGAAAACTTATGAAAATAATGTAAAATGAAATTCTTGCTCGGAAATGCTAGACTGCATTACTAAAGATATCAGTGTTAGAAAATTAGTATAAAATTGGGGTGACATTATTTGGTGAAGCATATGCTGCACTAGATAAAGGCACCACAATTTATACTGATTTAGATCTCCAAAGACAGTGTTGAATCCTCCTGTAAATGGTAAAATTCAAGGATTTTTCAAGGCCTTTGAGTGTTTTTCCAGTACTTTTCAAGGTAAGTTTAATTTTCAAGGACTTTTCAAGACAGCCCTGTGTATTCAAGTACTTTTCAAGCCTGTGCGAACCATGGGCATACAAGGGACACCAGATATGTCCCATAACAGCCATAAGAAGAATTGTATGATTTCTCCGGCTTCATATGCCATTGAAATATACACAATTCAACGTAAAGCTACATTGATATTCTTTCAAACGTAGGTCAAAGGTGAAGGTCATATATTTTGGTGTATTTGAAAAACTCTTCCCACAAGGTTAATACTCATAAAGGTCTAGTAGCTCAAACGATATGACTAATTTATAAAAGTTGGAAGTTTGTTTCACACATGCACATTCACACACATGTTAACCATATGCATTGTAGTGTTGACCCCAAATTTATTCTTTTCATTTGGGAACACTGTAGATCCAGATCAGCTGGCTTCTGATAAAGCCATCTGATTAGGATACACACTGTTTTCCACTCTTATAAAAAATTCACGCTTACATCTGGAATGTTGCAGGTAAACAGAATAAAGATTGGGAGGAGTGTAGTACATAACAATATTAAATGAAGTTAAGCACATCAAAGGGAGACTAATGTATCAAGCATTGATTATCTACAATTTACGCCTTTAACAAAATGGGAACTTCTCTAAAAGGAAAGAATTTGCTCCCGAAGAGAGAAAATTCTTTCCTTTAAGAGCAGTTCCTCAAGGTATGGAAAATCATTTTTACCATATTAGGTGAGCTCCCTTGAGTTTTACTATTTTTATTACGCATGTGTGTATACTGTGTAATGGGCGTTACGCCAATGACATTCAGTATTAAAAGGGTCAACAGGCCTTTAGTTTAGAGTGCATACCAAAACATTTATTTTCTTGTTTCTCAACCAAGACATATGTTGTGGGTTCTTAAATGAACCATCTCAATGAGACAGTTCTTTTGAGCAGCTGAAACATTTGTTAAAACTGATGGGTGAGAAAATATTTACAATTTTAAACTCAAAAATTTTGTTTGGCTAAACCTGCGGTTATCATGAAGTTTATTTAACTGGTATCTACTAGTTACTTGCCTGATTCCAAAGCTTTCATCTCCCAGAAGTAAACTACTGTATCAGCCTTAAGTCTCAGGATATCTCCTTTCCGGACACAAATAGAAACACCATCAATACTGCACTGTTGTTCGTAACCTAAAGTGGATATGAAAATATTCTTTTACTTAACTTTTTACCTACTGAGTAATTTTGCATGCTTTTTTGTTATCTGCATTTTTTTTTTCAAAGTCAACTTTTTCGAAAAATTCTATCAGGAATACCATAAGAACATCAAACAGTTTGGATCCGGATCAGGCCCGACATATTGTCGGGTCTGATCTGGGTTCAAACTGTTTGCAAAGGCTATCAGAGGATGACATTAGTAAGTAAAGAGTTAACTAATTTCATCATTAGGAGAGAATAACAATGATTTGAAAGTGTGCAGACTGCCAGTACAAATCATAAATCGTGCAATATTTTAAAGTATAGTAAGATAAGTTTCAAGTAGCAGCTCAGGCTCATGAAATAATGGTCTTTTTCATCTCTTGTAAAATTGTACCTTTTTAACAGAATCACTTATAAAATGGTCCATTTGTATGGACCCAAACATAGCATTTATTTTAAGGGACTGCACTGTATTCAACTGAAGATGACTCACAAGTAATATCAAGCATTATTACCCAACTGGTTATATAAAGAGTAATTGTCAATTTTTTGCTATGTCATGAGTCACTGAACTATTCCATCGGTAAATAAATTTGACTATTGACTGGTACTATACCATGGTCTGGTTACCTGCTTCCCTGTTAAAAACACACAGACCCTTATTGACATGGGCGACAACGATGCGCGTACGGTTCGTTTACGAAAGAAGATGTTATGCAACAATGGTGAAAATAAGGCATGATTTGGCAACTTTAAACTCCAATAACTCCGTTGTTTATGATCAGAAACAAAAAGTGTGGGTACTCATTTTCATAGTTAGAACCAGCGGAACATTTTAAGACCAAAATTGAGCAGATTTGATTAATTTTCTATTTTGCAACAAAACTGCATCTTCTACAGCAACTCCCTGCAAGAAACGCTGCTTAGTATTTCCATCAAATGGGTTGGGTAATAAAACAGTTATTTCATGCCTGTTTGCAGTATAGTCAAACTATTACCCCTCGGTACCGTGAACGACCTGATGCACTATTGCACTCGGCCTCATGCAAAAGTGCATCAGGTCTTCCACGGCACCTCGGGGTTATAGTTTTGACTATACTACAGGCATGAAATAACTGTATATCAATTGCCTCGAAAATCAAAAACAGTTTCAAAAGTTGTCATCAGCTAACTGGCCCTTTGATGGCTAAAGGTTTTAAATGCAAAGTCCCTTATTCTCTATATAAGAGGAAGCTTTCTCAAATATTAAAATGAGCCGTGACATAAGATTTCCAACAATGTGGCATTTTGACATGTGTAGACTCAGATGAGTCTGTGCAGCCTCATTTTAAGCTTAGTAACTCCAAATAAGTTTCAGTCAGTAGCTTAACACTCATAAAAGTGTCAAGCGACTAGCAAAGGCTCTGATCAGACTGCACGTATGCGCAGGCTGATCTGAGGCCTTGCTGGTCGCACATACCACATTGTTGGATATCTCGTCAGGGGACAAAAATATTTCAATATTGCACTTGTCCTGCAGGACAAGTGACTTACAATTTTCACTTGTCCTGCAAACACATGCACTTGTCCTTTAAACAAATGCAATAAAGAACATAAGGGAGTAATATGTAATATGACTTCCTCAAGTAATTCATCCCAAAGCACTCGTCCTACAGGATGAATGCTTTGGGAAAAATTACTCGTCCTTTCTAGATTTCACTAGTAATTTCGAGCGGACGAGTGGAATTTTTGTCCCCTGCTTGTGTCACTGCTAAAAGGTACCGTAATCTACTACTGATATGTTGAGTGCTATATACCTTTTTCAACCTGTTCCACTTTTTGAAAATCCTGAAAAGATATAAACATAAAAAATTAACTGAGACAGCACATAAGATATTTATATCGATCATACTGGTGATCAGCAAAACATTTGACAAGCCGGCACATGCACAGTCTTTTCAGAGTTTTCACTGCAATCCCACAAGGTATGGCAGTAGATAAAGGTTCACTCCAAAAAGTGAACCTCAAGCCTCATAGGATAGCTATGCATGCATATCCATCATGAGTGTGAGGGCAGGGTAGAAAAATCTGTCCCAAGGTTCACTGATTGGCATAATGAGGCTTGCAGAGTGATGACAAATGGTAATCACGAGGCGGGGATGGATTTTTCTATCCCATCCTCACACAAATAATGGATTCTTTTTCTTGTACACCATTAAGCATCACATTCTTATATTTAAAAAAATGCTCCCAGAAGCTCCTGAGTACGCTGGGATGCATCATCATTTTAACATGCCGATGAAGTCACTTGTCTATCGACGTGCCACTGTTTGATTTTCATCTTTCCCACGGGTTGATATGGGATATGTGAAATAGGATATGAACTATTACTATGTAAAAGTATGACAAAATCACAAGACTGTGAAAACAAGTATGTTTTTAGTGCTTAGTTTAATAAAAAGTATACTTACATCTGCACAAGTTCAATATCTGACCTTTAAACCCAACCCCAGAGGTCAAGGGTGTGTGTAAATTCAAAGTGTTACCTTGTATGTAGGTCTTCACTTCTTCCACTTTAATTTGATATGCAACATGACCACTTTTAGACAAGAAAACAAAATGACCTTTTGACCCCACCCCAGGGGTCGCTGGTGTGTGTA
Organism: Loripinus fragilis; assembly: GCA_964019695.1. Classification (NCBI taxonomy): domain Eukaryota; kingdom Metazoa; phylum Mollusca; class Bivalvia; order Lucinida; family Lucinidae; genus Loripinus; species Loripinus fragilis. The sequence goes on from CAXHUL010000290.1 coordinate 496,401, forward strand.
ATGACAGCATATTTGCTTTCATGGCTCTCTCTGCTCAATTGCCTTTAATTTGATATGCAACACAACTACTTTCAGAAAAAGATATGGTTTGACCTTTTGACCCCACCCCCTTGGTCAAGGGTGTGTCTGTGGGCAAAATATTTGCTACTATGTTGCTGCCAGCATCGTCAGCTTTAATTTGATATGCAACATGACTACTTTCAGAAAAATATATAGTTTGACCTTTTGACCCCACCCCCTGGGTCGAGGGTGTGTCTGTGGGCAAAATATTTGCTACCATGTTGCAGCCAGCGTCGTCAGCTTTAATTTGATATGCAATTTGACCATATTCTGAAAAAGTTTAATTTTGGTCTCGGCCCCGCCCCCTAAGTCCACCCAACGGACTCGGACCCAGGTCTTCAAACTGAAATCCCGTTTGATATGTTTCATCTATTGCTGCTCTGCCTGCATGCAAAATTTCAGCAAAAAATATTAACACTTGCCTTAGTTATTGCGAAATTAAAATATTTGACCTTTGACCCCTTAGCTGGGGTCAAAGGGGTGGGGTAAAACTTTGACACTGCCATGCTTATCTACAGGCACTTGGCAATCACGGTCTATAGTGAGAAGCTGTTAAATATAATAGCTTTGATGAAAAGTGAAGATCATCACACACAAAAAGCTTTTATAGGTTTTGCCTTGTAATTGCCTATACCAAAACAAGGGCAATAACTCAAGTGTTAAGGAGTCTATTTTTACCAAACATATAGGATATTGAGAGTTCATGGTACTTATCATTTGTACCAAGAATGAATCAAATCTTACCAATAGGTACTGAGATATGGTTCCGAACAGACAAAAAGTGTGGACGGACGGATGGACGGACGGACGGAATGGACGGACGACGCCAAAACTATATCCCTCTGACTTCGTCGGGGGATAATTATGTCAAGGTGAGTGAGACATAAAACATGCTCAAAGAGTATGCTAAGGACAATTACTCTGCAAGGTTGACACTCACACTACGACTGATGCAGAAAAGTAGCTTGAATGTGTGATATGTAGGTCAAGGTTTGAAGAACACAAGTGCATGCTCAAAGAGTATGCTATGGTCATTTGACACAAATGGCTATCCCTACTGCAGAGAAATCCACTTTAATGCAAAATGTAACAACAAAATATAAGTCAGAAGCCATGTCATTATAATTGTGAACTTGAATGAGGTGTCTGTGAAAGACAATTGGGCCAGTGCATGAGACTTTGGTTCTTATCACATATGCACAAATGCCTCTAATAAACAACCAAGCTGAGGTATCCAGCAGAATCACAGGTCTAAAATTTGGTCGGAAACTTCAACTACATCCATTCTTTGTATATGTGAGCAGCTATGGCTCCGGAGAGTCTGCACATATGCGCAGACAACTGTGCATTTGCAACTTTCTAATCTGTTATGTAACCGAAAACTTGCGTACTGGCCCAATTACTCTGCAAGGTTGTTGTACGCTGACCTGATTAACTTGGCTATCTCACAGCATGTGTCTTTATCAGGTCATGATGAGGGTGCATTTTTTAAAGACTTTGCTAATGACGCTGAAGCGACAGAAAAATTGATAATTACGCCATAATTGCTAGTTTGAAGAGTGAAACAATGGGTAAACTGATAGAATGCCAGGTTCACGTCTTTTGATATCAAGTTAACCAGGAATGGCTTTGAGAACGCTTCTGGAATAACGAGACTTGCCTCACTATTCTACCAGTGTTCTCAAAGCCTTGCCCGGTAAACTTGATATCAAAAGACACTCACCTAGTAGCAACCAACCAATGAGTGTGTTGCTGCCAAAGGCGGCAACAACAAGTGTTGCTTGCTGTTGTGATAAGAAGCTCTGTTTTGTTCTATTCATCTGCAGTATGAGTGCTTGATTTTTTTAAGTCACCCAGTTCCTGTATCTATAAGGAGTCGATTAGATCAAACTAAAAACCTTTTTCTATTGTTAAAAAATGTGCTGTGATCATCATTAACAGTGAAAAAAAAAGTAGAATTGAATCATGAAGATGCCAGTTTTGCTGATATCTAAGCTATATTTTAACCATAAGACTGAGGGATTTTTTCGATCACCAGGAGCTTGAACTTTAATGATATCTCTTTCAAGCGAGCCACTGTCTGATCTCCATGACGTGACGTCACAATTCTTATAAGGTAACATCACAAAATCTTGAGCCTAACGACAACTGCGCATATGCACAGTCTGATCAGAGCATTTGTTAATTGCTTGAATTTTCTATAAGTGTGAAGCTACTGACTGAACAGCATTTGAGTTTCTAAGCTTAAATTAACAAGAGGGCCCTGGATCACTCATCTGAGTCCTGGCACATGAGTAGATGATGTATTGGCCTGTGGCTAAGGAGAAATGATATGATTTAAAAGATATTTCTATTTTTAGCTCTGTTAGCCATGTTGTTCAGCCAAGCTGAACATTCTGATCAAATTAAGCAGAGGGCAACATGAGGAATTATTTTGATTTTGGACCAGTGGTTCAGGAGATTTCATTTGAAGATATTTCTTATCTAGAGCTCTGCCAACCCCTTTTTGGCATAGCAAAAACAATTGTGTAATTTTGGTAGAGGGCATCATGAGAAACATTTCTGTGAAATTATTTTAAATTTGGACCAGTGGTTCAGGAGAAGATGTCATTTAAAGACATTTCTCATCTAGAGCTCTGGCGACCCTGTGTTAAGCCTAGCAAAACTGTTTGTGCACTTTAGGTAGAAGCTATCATGAGGAACAATTCTGTGAAATTATTTTGAAATTGAATCAGTGGTTCAGGAGGAAATGTCATTAAAAGATATTTCTTATTTAGAGCTCTGGCAGCCCCTTTGTTCGTTGGAGTGAAATCATTTGTGCAATTTTGGTAGAGGGTTTAATGAGGAACAATTCTGTGAAATTATTTTAAATTTGGACCACTGGCTCAGGAGAAGATGCCTTTTAACAATATTTCTTATCTGGAGCTCTGGCAGCCCTTTTGTTCAGAGGAGGGGAACCATTTGTGCAATTTTGGAAGAGGGTACTATGAGGAACAATTCTGTGAAATTATTTTGAATTTTAACCAGTGGTTCAGAAGAAGATGCCTTTGAACGATATTTCTTATCTGGAGCTCTGATGGCCCTTTCTTTCAGAGGAGCAAAACCATTTGTGCAATTTTGGTAGAGGGTATCAGGAGGAACAATTCTGTGAAATTATTTTGAATTTGGACTAGTGGTTCATGTGGAGATGTCTTTAAAAAGTATTTCGTATCTAGAGCTCTGGTGGCCCTTTTTTGTGCTATTTTGGTAGAGGGCATTATGAGGAACAATTCTATGAATTTATTTCAAATTTGTGCCAGTGGTTCAGATGTTTGAAAGATTTCTTATCTGGAGCTCTGGCGGCCCTCGTGTTCAGTGGAGAGCAACCATTTATGCAATTTTAAAAGAGGGCATCATGGGAAACATTCATGTGAAGTTATATGAAATTTGGACCAGTGGTTCAGGCAGAGATGTTGTTTAATGAAAAAGTTTACGGACGACAGATGCACGACATACGCAGGAGGAAGACCGACCACAATACCTCACCTTGAGCTTTCGGCTCAGGTGAGCCTTCACTTGGCAAAATGCCACATTGTTGGAAATCACATGTCGCTGCTCAAATTACAAATCCTCATGGTATCCAATAGGAACTACTATCTAGGAACTTCCGTTAAAGTGCCCATGCGTTTTTAAAATAGCTTGTAGGATTATTTTATTTCCTTAAACTCAGAGTGATGTTTTAAAGTCGGCTTTTAAGCTAGTGATACTAGTTTTTCCCTCTAGTAATTTTCTTACTGACCGTTCCAAGGCAGTACTTCTTTATTTGTGTTTGTCTTTGACATATTGCCTTGTATGTGTATTGCAGCCTTGTAGTCACCTGCTGGGAAAGGGCTAAGGCCATGATCGCCGATCCAGCAGGTCCAGTTAGTGCCGGACCACCTTTTTGGCTGAGTATGCTTTCCGCTGTGTCCCTTTTTCTCGTTTCGGCTCATTTTTCTTTCAGCTTACCTCTGATTTTATTTAATCATGCGAAAATTTACTGAAACACTCTGAATCTTGCACACATCATTAATAGACCTTGCCAAGATGTTAAGACAAGCAGTCACAGAGACTGTTATGGGTCACGATGCGAGAAAACCTGAAGGAGCTGCATTCCAACAACAAAGGCACAGACCAGCCACGCAGTCTAATCAGCAACTTTGTTATTCACTCTCTGGAAAGTACAAATGATAAACTTGCTACACGCAAATTTCAGCATTCTTGCATGGTCGAAAACCCCAAAGACAGGTTTTCTCACGTTGGGACTCATTTATTAAAGTCATGATAATTTCTGTGATCCAGTTTTATTTCCCTCATATTGAAAATTTGTTTTTTTTCTTCTTATTATTCTAAATCAAACAATATATTGGGAAACAAATTATGTTTAAAAGGTTGTGAATTTATATTTTTGAGCATCCTGAGCCCATGTCTATTCCTTTATGGGTAATCAAGTCATGCCTGTTCCAATTTAGCCCAAGATTTTTTGGTCTCCTCAGCATTCATTTGTTGTAAAGAAGCCTGGACAGAGAAGTATTTTGCTGTCGTTGTTCGACATAAGGCCCTGTCTTCCCTGGCTTCATTCATTATGATGAATCCAAAGATCTCACATTTTGTCACCGACAAGGAAAGTCATCAAGGAAAGTTGCCCAGCAAAAATGTAGATGAAGCCTGCTTGAAAAGATGCTATAGTGTATATCTTTTCGAAACCATGACCGAAGGATCAGTGCTAAAAGTGCTTTGCCAAAGACCTGCCGAGACATATGTCAAAGAAACATGTTGTAGAAAAAAGTGAAAATCGTGACTGTTTAAAAAGGATTTTGTCCAGCATTCGGTTTCTCACTCGACAAGGAATGTCTTTTCTAGCAAAAAATCATGATCCAAAGCGACTGCAATATAGTCCCAAACGCATAAAACCCATTAAAAAAGAACATAGAAGCGCTCAAAATTCAAAAAAAACTAGGTCCCCTAACGAGAGGGGAGAATGGTACCCCTCTTATGCTCTCCACCCTTTCACGCCTCCAGCACTCAATGGTTTCCTCTGTCGGACCACTTTAAAATACATGGCAACGGCCCTGAGTCTGAGACTGAGCTGGCCTCTAGGCATTTATGTATGTGAAGTTTTCTTGTTCTTTTGTCACTTTCCCATAAGGTGTTCGGGGTCAGGTGTGGTACTTGATTGCAATGATTCCTGATATTTGCCTTCTTCCTTACTTTTTATAACTCACATGAGTACAGACTCACAAAAAATATGGTATACTGTGCTAATCTTTAACTACAAATAGTGGCTGGTTGCCCATTAAGTGTCCCTATTTCATATTATTCTCTAAATACTGAACCTTACTTTATAAATCTCCTCATCTGTCTCATATATCACAATGGTCATATCTTTCAGATATGCATGTGGTATCTTAATCTCAAAATATCTTGCAGCCTCAAAGAAAGCAGCAGCAACTTCTTTTGGAGGATACTTAAGTTTCCCTGTTCCTATAGCTGGGAATGCAATAGACTTCATTTCCAGTTCATTGCATCTGACAAGACATCTATAGATAAAATTCTGAAGTTGCTAAAACAAACACATAACAGATATTAGAGAATGAGCAGTTAAAAAAGAATGACAGACCATAATCTGGGCCTTGCTGCGAGAAACCCTGACTTTGTTGCATGTGAACAACAAAGGCACAGACCAGCCTGAGCATCTACGTAGTTTGATCAGTGCCTTTGTTATTCACAATCTGGAAAGAATAGTAGTCACACTTGCTCCGTGCAAAGGACCTCGGACAGTCTTAATGTAGGATTGCCCATAAAAATGGTCAAAAAAGTTTCAAAGAAAATGATATTTTTTCCATGAAAAAGATAGTAATTTTAACTCTCGAATTATACGCACAAGTGTTTTTTGCATTGGACCAGTACCTATTAAAAATATGGGTCGAAAACACTGATTTTGCTATTCAACATATAGGAAATAGAAAAAGTTTTACTGAAGTGCTTTCCCCCCCGTGACCAAACTAATCCTTTTGCATACAGCTGTGGTTTAACATTTAACACATCATATAAAAACGGCATGATTGGTCACGGGGGGGAACGATGTCAAAATGCTCAAAAACAATTTCTTATAAAAACTTATTAGGAACTTATTTTGTACAAACCTGTAGGTAAATGGCATGTATCAGGGCTTTAGTTATGAGTGTGTACCAATTAACTAATTGTCTTATTTCTCAACCAAAACATATGTTGTGGGTACTCATAAGAATCGTCGCAATGAGAAGGTTCTTTTGAACACCAAATTATATGTTAAATCTGATGAGTAAGAAAATCTTTACAATTTGACCTTAAAAAACTGTGCTTATCTAGAGTATGTTGTAAATAGTATGTAGGTATGTTACACCTCAGTGAACAGATCATCTGAGTGCACTTGAAATATTACAGGTAATTGTCAAAAGTTACGGACAGCATACTTATTTGGAGGAAAAGATGAAATTTTCAAAACCTCAATTTTATTCAAACTTATCACTTTCGTCTCAAGTTTTATGCCGCAAACTCTATATTTCCGTGTATTTAGGTGAGTACCTGGCAAAACCTTGTCTTTCTGTGAAATAAAATTTGGTCGCAAAAAATACCCCCGACCCCTTCACCATGAAGTCCTGACATTAATATGCAATATTTTCCGAATACTTTTATTTTGCTAGGTGCACAAAATGTAAGGGTCTGATTTAAGCACAAAAAACTAGTTGTAAATAATGTATTACCCTAGCCACAGGCTTTCAAAAATTGGGCAGATTGAATAGGAGACTGTCCGAGGTCCTTTCAATACTCTAGCTAGTCTCTGTAGCTGGGCAGACTGGCTTGAGTTTTGCTCGATCAAAGACAGGTTTTCTCGCAAAAAGGTCCATCTTATTAGGTGACTGCTTAAGTTGTGGCTGTATCTGGACTCTCTTCCTGACT
>CAXHUL010000290.1:503443-520527 GCA_964019695.1 Loripinus fragilis
TCTTCTATTTATCCAAATTTTGAGAATTTATTGAGTTGTGAAAAGACTGCAAGCCAACAATATAAATGTTTTCTAATATTCCTGTCCACCTTGATCCTCCAGGGATTGAAAGGAAAAGGAAGATGCACAGAGTCATGCTCAAGAATACAAGGACCAAGCTGGCCCAGAATTTTTGGGAGAAGTGACTTCTCCCTGCAAGAAAATTAGGGAGAAGTGAAAGTCTGATAGGGAGAAGTTACAGCGCAAAATTAAGGCATTTTCTATTAATTTAGAAGCAAATTAGCCATTACACACATACTATTGCCATTTAATGGAAGGAGAAACACAATGCAGTGGTAGTAGATTGTCTGATAATGTCACCACAGCTTGCATTTGTGTGTAGACAAAATGAAAATGAGTTTCCCTAAATTAAGGATACTCATACTTCTCCCTGGGTCCCATTTAGGGCGAAATTTCGGCCCCTAAGGCGACTATTTTGCCCTAGTCGCCCCCTAGCTTGATCCCTGAGAATATTGTAGATCAAAGCATCTGTGTGATGTGGTTTTATTTCTTGCTATTCTGATGCATGCAATGTCGATTGCAATGGCATTGCAAGCATCTGTTTACTCAGCATAATGAATATTGCGGAAAGGTAGAAATTATGTAAATTAATTCAAAATTGCCTATAATTCGGACTAAAAACTATTCACAATGCAATGCACTGTCAGCCCCGAAATAAAATGAATTATCATGAGTGAAAATCCGAATTATTCCTTTGTAAAATTTCATGGCAAAATTTGGGAGCCACAACATTACTGTGTTATATCAAAATTCATCATTATAATGAGGAATGTTATAAAGGGACTAAGTACTTTACTATAACATCAGTTTCAGAAACCTGCAAATAATGTATTATCAGTAGCTATCTAAAGTTTCCATTTTTTATTAAGCCTTTACAGACCAATGGAATTTTCCAAAAAGATACATAGAATAAAGATAGAATGGACCATTCCATATATTGAGGAGTCACAGGTTATAATCTAAAAGAAAATTGTATTTCTTTATCTAAAAATCCATTTTGTCTTAGCAAACAGTGCATACCCCAATGAAATGCTGCATTTCATCTGGGTCTTCACTGTCTGCCAAAGTACCTGTTTTGGGGTTTCTGGTCTCCAATTGGGTAACTTATGCAGGGAGATATTTCCATTATAAATACTTTGAAACTTACTCGCAGCTTGTGTTGTAGTAAAATAATTCTCTGTCACTCTGGCACTTAGGCATAATCTCTGCTTTCATATACTCTGAATCGACACAACGATAGTCCTCTGAAAAAACAACACACATTCCAGGTAACAGAAAGTTGAATACCTCATACACAGGGACCAAGCTGGCCCAGAATTTTAGGGAGAAGTGACTTATCTCCCTGCAGGAAAATTAGGGAGAAGTGACAGTCAGATAGGGAGAAGTTATAGCGCAAAATTAAGGCATTTTCTGTTAATTTAGAAGCAAATTAGCCATTACACACATACTATTGCCATTTAATGGAAGGAGAAACACGATTCAGTGATAGTAGATTGTCTGATAATGTCACCACAGCTTGCATTTGTGTGGTGACCGAATGAAAATGAGCCTCCCTAAAAAAAAAAAAATTTTTTTTTTAGGGAGACTCATACTTCTCCCTGGGTCCCATTAAGGGCGAAATTTCAGCCCCTAAGGCGACTATTTCGACCTAGTCGCCCCCTAGCTTGATCCCTACATACATGTATTTAGGATTTTTTTTTAGACTTATTTTTTTTCCAACTCTGCAGCATCAGCTCCTTGTGTGTGACATGATGATTGATATGCCGCCCCAAATCAAGCGCAAATTCACCCCACGTCCAAAAGTGTGGAAGCTCAGAGATCCTCAAACGCGTAGCCGATTGCAGGAAGTCTTCAAGGCACATGTGCCCGCTGTGGAAACTGAAGCGGCTACTACTACTGAGGAAATCTGGGCGAAGCTCAAGACAGGTTTGCTAAAGACAACAGAGGAGGTGTGTGGCACAACAAAGCCCCATCAATGGCGACATGAAACTTGGTGGTGGAATAAGGAAGTGGATGGTGCCATCACAGCCAAGCGCCAAGCTTTCAAAACATGGAAGGCTGGCAAATGCACATTGTTACGTGCCAGGCGTAACTAGAAACAGATTCAGGAAACCAAAATTTAGCTATTTGGAAAGTCAGTAAAAAGCACTTTTAAAATTTAACAAAATTTATTAAAAACAAAAAATTATCATTTATAATAAGCAATGGAAAATAGTTATACAATCAAAGAAAGTCTAATTTACAATACCTTGTATCTCCAAACTGTCCCTCAGAATATTTATCAACACAAGTCTTTCAGCAGTTTCTGATCCCCAGATTTTGAAGATAAATCCAAATGAACACGAAGTCTGAATCCAAAACTGAATAATCCAAAGTAATCCAGAATGAATATGTTAAACACTAAATATTCCAATATAGAATTCCAGCACAAAAGGTTTAGACTTCTAAAAGGTGAAATTATTTCAAAGATGCCCTTATGAAAAATTTACTCTTATATATACCCTTTAAGAAAGTTCTAGAACGGTCAAGAAAGACTATTATATCATATGCTATATTTATTTATTCTGGAAAATTCAACAAACTTCTACTGAATTCCAGAACCCACTCAAAGTTTCTATTTGCATGGAAAAGAAAATTCTAGTAAGTTCTGGTCTTTTCTCCAAGGTTCCAGTACCTTCTATGACAATGCATTTTAGGTTCTAGATGATTAGTCATCATTCTAGAAAATTCTTATAACCAAATAAATACTTTGTTTACAACAACTTATTTACCATCAATGTCTCCAATATCTGGGTCAGCAGAAACTAAGTAAACAAAATGTAAAAACAGATAAACAACATACATGTTACACTTCCCCTCCTCAAAGAAAAGAAAGTTTTATGAAGTAAAGCTTTCTTTTGCAATAATGAACAATTATATAACAAACAATAATGTTAAATCACATCAGATCAATAAAGAGCAATAGCACAAACTCAATATCAATAATGCTGAGGCATTTAAGCCCTAGAGAGTGCATCTGGGATGATATTATCTTTTCCTTTAATATGCCTGATATCTAGATTGTGCTCTTGCAACATAAGACTCCATCTGAGTAAACGCTGGTTCTTGTTTTTCATTTTATGAATGAAAGTCAATGGATTGTGATCAGTGAAAATGACAATAGGTGCAACTGAAGAGGCTAGGTAAACTTCGAAGTGCTGAAGAGCAAGAATGAGAGATAAGCATTCTTTCTCTACAGTAGAGTAATTTCTCTGATGTTTGTTAAACTTTTTAGAATAGTAACAAACAGGGTGATCAACACCATTGTCATCTTCTTGTAACAATACACTGCCCGCACCAACATCACTGGCATCTACGGCCAACTTAAATTCTTTGTCAAAGCTTGGTGCTAAGAGAACTGGAGCACTTTTAAGTATGGCTTTAAGCTTTTCAAAAGACTTCTGACAATTATCAGTCCAAATAAACTTGACCCTTTTCACAAGTAAGTTTGTCAAAGGCTCTGCTATGACAGAGAAGTTATTACAGAATTTCCTGTAATATCCAGCCATACCTAGAAAGCGCATCAGTTGTCTTTTGCCAGAAGGTACGGGAAAATCTGAGATAGCCTCAACACTCTACAGGTTTTACCAGACCTTGTCCCACCAGATGACCTAAAAATGTCAAATTTGCATGGCAAAATTCACTCTTTGTTAAGTTAACTGTTAGCTTAGCTTCACTAAGTCTGTCGAAGAAATTTCTGATAGTTTGTAAGTGTCGTTCCCATTCTTCGCTGAAGATGATAGCATCGTCGATATAGGCTTTACAGCCAGCCAGATTAAATATCAAGCTGTTAACTAAGCGTTGAAATGTCGCTGGAGAGTTCTTCATTCCAAATGGCATAACTTTATACTGATACAACCCATCTGGAGTGACAAATGCTGAGATCTCCTTTGCTCTGTTTGTCAGAGGTATTTGCCAAAATCCTTTAAGCAGGTCGAATTTCGTAACATATTTCGCTTGTCCAATGTTATCGATGCAGTCATCGATTCGTGGGATGGGAAAAGTGTCTGTTTTGGTGACAGAATTTACTTTACGATAGTCAGTACACATGCAAAATGTCCCATCAGGTTTTGGTACAAGAATACAAGGAGAACTCCATTCACTTTGACTTGGTTCTATAAAGTCATTATCAAGCAAATATTGAACTTCATCTCTGAGAATTTGTTGTTTTACAGGGTTCATTCTGTATGGATGTTGTTTCACAGGTTTTGAGCCATCAATAAGCTCAACATCATGATAAATTTCATCAGTTTTGGATGGAATGTCCGGAAATAAGTGTTCATATTCAAGAATTAACTGCTTCAGTTCAAGTCTCTTGTCTGAACTAAGATGTGACAATTTCTGGTCAAGATCTTTTAAAATATCAGAGTTCTTGAGTTTGGACGACGCGGGATCAGATTTCACAAAGTTCATATCTTCAGAGTCCTTTTGATTTTGTTCAAGAGGGACAGTATTAACTAGATTTACTGATGAAATAACAGAACTATCCCTATCAATGTACTTTTTAAGCATGTTGATATGACATAACTGTTTTTGCTTACGCCTCCCAGGAGTGTTGACAATGTAATTAACATCACTTAACTTTTTGTCAACAGTATAAGGACCATAATATCTAGCTTGCAATGGCTTACCAGGAATGGGCAAAAGAACAAGTACCTTGTCTCCAGGTTCAAAATTTCTATCCTGAGCATTTTCATCATAACATAGTTTCATTTTGCTTTGGGCTGATTTGAGATTGGACCGGGCAGCTTCACAGGCTTTTGATAGTCTATTTTTGAAATCAGACACATACTGAAGTAAGTTCAAAGAACTGTCATCATCTGAGAGAAATTTTTCTTTCAGAAGTTTCAAGGGTCCGCGCACAATATGCCCAAATACCAGTTCAAATGGGCTGAACCCAAGAGAATCCTGTACAGATTCCCTTACAGCAAATAAAAGCAAATGAATACCTTCATCCCAATCCTTTTCTGTGTCAAAGCAGTAAGATCTGATCATGTTTTTCAAAGTTTGATGAAATCTTTCTAAGGCACCCTGGCTTTCAGGATGATAAGCCGATGACTTGTACTGTTTAATGCCAAGTTCATGCATGACTTGTTGAAAAATTCCAGACATAAAATTTGAACCTTGATCAGATTGTACAGACCATGGAAGTCCCACAAAGGTGAAAAACTTCACAAGTGCCTTAACAATTGTCTTAGTCTTGATAATTCTGAGTGGAATGGCTTCAGGGAAGCGTGTTGAAGCACACATAATAGTCAAAAGATATTGGCAACCTGATTTTGTTTTGGGTAGGGGACCTACACAGTCAATAATGATTCTGCTAAAAGGTTCATCAAAGGCAGGAATGGGCTGTAAAGAAGCTTTTGGAATGGTCTGATTGGGTTTTCCTACCATTTGACAAGTGTGACAGGATTTGCAGTGCTGAGAAACATCAGATTTTAATCCTGGCCAAAAGAAATGATTAAGAATCTTGTGATAGGTCTTATTTACACCTAAATGGCCTGACATGGCAGTTTCATGAGCCAAATTTAAAATTTCAGGGCGATAAGCCCTAGGAACCACAATCTGGTGGTTAACAGTCCACTCATCATCTGCTGAGACATAAGGAGGACGCCATTTTCTCATCAAAATGTCATTTTTGACATAATAGCAAACAGGGACTTGTGACATTTCATTTTCATCTAAAGCTCTATCAAATAAAGATGATATCTCAGGATCACTGTGTTGTTCCTTACAAAGCTGTGACCTTGACAGCTGGTCATTTGAAATTGAAGGTGAAAGGTCAGTGTTTGACCTTTGAATGTCAAAGTCAGTCTGAATGTCAGACTGGCTGGGAGAAAGAGAATTTGAAATCTCATCATTAAAGGATTGACCTATCAAAGTGTCAGCTAAATTAATATCCTGCATCCCATTATTCTGTTTGGATTTCTTTGCCATTGCTCTAGTGACGGCACAAGAAGGGTAAAGGTCAGGAATTTCCTGCTCAATAGGATCAGGCAGTTGATCAACACAAGGTGTGCTGGTCAAAAGTGGGTCTACCACAACCTTATCTCCAGCCAAATTGTTGCCTAACAGCAAGTGAACACCTTTAAAAGGTAAAGAAGGTCTAATACCTACAGCCACGAGACCAGTAACTAAGTCTGAGGACAAATAAATGTTATGGAGCGGTACAATAATAAATCCACATTCTACACCCTGGATAAGGACACTTGTCCCAGAAGAAGTCTTCTCAGAAAAAGGCAGGGTATCTGCCAAGATAAGGGATTGAGAAGCACCAGTATCTCGTAAGATTTTAATAGGGGTAGACTGGGCAAAGTCACTATTTAGTGACAAGGAACCATCTGATAAGAATGGTTCATAAATCTCCATAATGGCATCAGTCTCAGAAGTTTTGGCCAAAATAGGATTCTCATCCTGAATAGAAGAGTGTGTTTTTAGCCTTAAAGAGGTGAGACCTGTGGGTTTAGGACTCTCCTGTCTTTCTTTTTCTCTCTTTCTTTTCAGAACTATACATTCAGATATGATATAACCAGATTGTTTACAATAATTGCAAATTGGCTGGGATAATGGACTTTGACCTTTGTTTTCACCAGAAAATTTAGGTTTTGGAGTAAATGAATGACTGGAATTATCAGATGGATTACTTGGGTTGGATTTTGGACCTGACTGAGGGGAATATGGTTTTTGACTGAGGGGAAAATGGTCTTGATTGAGGTGTAAATTTTAATTGTGGGTTGAATGGTTTCCTAGGAAATGGCTTGTTAACAAAAGAGGTTTTATGAGTCAAAGAATAATCATCAGCCAGCCTAGCTGCTACATCCAAATTTTCAACCCCTTTTTTTTTATTTAAGAAAGCCCTGATGTCAGAATTTATGCACCATTTGAATTCTTCAACAAGCATGAGCTGTCTTAGTTTTTCATGATTAGAACCCACTTTCTTTGAAGAGCACCTCCTATCAAATAATTGTTCTTTTGTTCTAGCAAATTCCACATGAGTCTGACCAGGTTCTTTCCTACAATCTCTAAATTTCTGCCTGTAAGCTTCAGGGACCAACTCATAAGCCTTAAGAATAAGTTCTTTTACTTTGTCATAATCTGAGCTTTGTTCAAGTGAAAGCTGAGTGTAAATTTCTCGAGCTTTGCCTATAACAACGCTCTGCAAAAGTAAGGTCCAGTGCTCTCTTGGCCATTTCAGGTTTTCTGCCACCTTCTCAAAATGTAAAAAAATATTTGTCAACTTCTTTTTCTTGAAATGGAGGAACGAGTCGGATGTGTTTTGTCACATCAAAAGATTTGCCAGAGTCTAAAGGCAAAGGTTTTGATTTAGATTTTCCTTCTAACTCAAGTTCTTTCATTTTTAACTCAAATTGTAATTTTTCTTTTTCAATTTCAATGCGTTCTCCAGCCTCTAGCCTTAATTTCTTTTCATTTTCTTCTATCTCTAGCTTTAATTTCTCATGTTCTAATTTTTCTCTTTCTATTTCTCTTTGTTTTTCCCTCTCTCGTTCTTCCATTTCTAACCTTAATTTTTCATGTTCTATTTTTTCTCTCAGCAGCCTATCTTCTCGTTCTAATGTTTCCAACCTTATTCTGTCCTCTCGCTCTTCTCTCTCACGTTTCAATCCTCTTCACGCTCTGCATTTTCTACCCTTATTCTGTTCTCGTGTTCTAATCTTAATTTTTCCATCTCAACTTGCCTTTTAATTTCTAGTTCCCTCAACTGCAAATCAGTCTGGGTAACCAGAATCTGAGATGTGGCTGAGGAATCAAATATTTCTTCGTCTACAAAGAACTGAATGAGAATATTCTTAATTTCATGTTTTAGCATAGTCTTTTTTACATTGGGTAGGCCATAATGGTCAGCAATATCCAAAAGATCAGACTTTTTTGCCAAGTCTATCAGCTCCTGAGAAGGTGACGCAGTAAAATCACTAAGTTTGAATGACATATTTGCTTTCTGCTGGCTTAAGCTAGTTGAACAGCAAACAGTAAAATTTCTTTTAAATTTCAAACTAATTTGGTGCAAAAATAATTTCAATCCCGGACTCTGAGCCCCCAATTTCTGTTACATGCCAGGCGTAACTAGAAACAGATTCAGGAAACCAAAATTTAGCTATTTGGAAAGTCAGCAAAAAGCACTTTTAAAATTTAACAAAATTTATTAAAAACAAAAAAATTATCATTTACAATAAGCAATGGAAAATAGTTATACAATCAAAGAAAGTCTAATTTACAATACCTTGTATCTCCAAACTGTCCCTCAGAATATTTATCAACACAAGTCTTTCAGCAGTTTCTGATCCCCAGATTTTGAAGATAAATCCAAATGAACACGAAGTCTGAATCCAAAACTGAATAATCCAAAGTAATCCAGAATGAATATGTTAAACACTAAATATTCCAATATAGAATTCCAGCACAAAAGGTTTAGACTTCTAAAAGGTGAAATTATGTCAAAGATGCCCTTATGAAAAATTTACTCTTATATATACCCTTTAAGAAAGTTCTAGAACGGTCAAGAAAGACTATTATATCATATGCTATATTTATTTATTCTGGAAAATTCAACAAACTTCTACTGAATTCCAGAACCCACTCAAAGTTTCTATTTGCATGGAAAAGAAAATTCTAGTAAGTTCTGGTCTTTTCTCCAAGGTTCCAGTACCTTCTATGACAATGCATTTTAGGTTCTAGATGATTAGTCATCATTCTAGAAAATTCTTATAACCAAATAAATACTTTGTTTACAACAACTTATTTACCATCAATGTCTCCAATATCTGGGTCAGCAGAAACTAAGTAAACAAAATGTAAAAACAGATAAACAACATACATGTTACAACATGAGCATCATATAACACTGCCAAGCGCATCTCCAGACATGTGGTGCACCATGTAGCCACAAAGCAGACAAGGTGGTCTATGATGGAATTGACCACAAGTCCTCTGAAATCTTCCGCCTCGCCAACCAGATGAGGAAAGAGAATGTTGATGTTGTAGGTGACAAGCCAGTGAAGAATGACGCTGGGGAAATGTCAATGAGCTAGGAGGCAAAGCAGAATGCGTGGGCTGAACATTACGAAAGGCTTCTCAATCTTGAATTTGGCTGGGACCCTGATCACCTGTCCAAGGAACCGCCGCTAGAAGGCCCGCCTATCCCAATCACTATTGATATGGTGAAAAAGGCCATCTCAAAGATGAAGTCGGGCAAGGCTGCAGGTCTTTCAGGCATAGTGGTGGAGATGATCAAGGCAGCAGGTGATACAGGTGCCACCATGATCCACGATCTTGCTACTGCCATTATTCGTGATGGCAAGGTCCCAGCTGAATGGGAGCAAAGTTTCATTGTCTTCCTTTACAAGGGAAAGGGTGATGTTTTGGACAGAGGCAACTATCGAGGCCTCAAGCTGACTGAGCAGGCCATGAAGATCCTAGAGAGGATTGTCGATGGTCTCATAAGACAGGTGGTGTCTATTGACGACTCCCAGTTTGGCTTTGTCCCAGGAAGAGGCACTACAGATGCAATCTTTGTGGTCCGACAGCCGCAAGAGAAATACCTAGCAGCGAACAAGAGGCTTTATATGGCCTTCGTAGACCTAGAGAAAGCATTTGATAGTGTCCCTCGGAAGGTTATCTGGTGGGCCCTGAGAAAGCTAGGTGTTGATGAATGGATTGTGCGACTAGTCCAGGGAATGTACGCTAATGAGCGAAGCCGGGTTCGTGTTGGCGAGGGTTTCAGCAAAGAGTTTGAGGTGAAGGTCGGAGTCCACCAGGGATCCGTACTCAGTCCCTTGCTCTTCATCATTGTGCTGGAGGCCTTGGAGAAGAAGGGGTTGAGGGTAAATGCAGGAAAGTCAAAGGTCATGATCTGTGGTACAGGCCTGGACCTCTTGCAGAGTTCAGGCGAATATCCATGCGCTGTCTGTCGTACAGGAGTAGGCAACAACAGCATCTACTGCAATGGCTGCAAACTTTGGGTGCATAAGAAATGCAGTGGGCTACAAGGACTGACACAAAATCCTGATTATAGGTGTGCACGGTGCATGGGAAATGCCCACCCTATTGATGGCAGGCCACAGAATGAAGTCCAGGTCGGACCTGATAAGCTGGAGGTGGTAGCTTCCTTCTGCTACCTTGATGACATGCTTTCTGCTGGTGGAGGCTGTGAAATAGCCGTCACTACTCGTGTGCAAACAGCCTGGAAGAAGTTCAGGGAGCTACTACCAGTTCTCACATCCCGCCACCTCTCTTACAAGACACGTGGCCATGTATACAGCTCCTGCGTGCGGAGCGCCATGCTCCATACCAGTGAAACTTGGCCACTGACCAACCTGCAGCGCAATGATAGGGCCATGATCAGACAGATCTGCAGTATCAAGCCACAATATGTTAGATCAGCCTTTAACAATAACACTGATATATCATTTAAATTATGCAAGCTTACTTAAAATTGGCATACATACTCATTTGACTAGCCAATGATGTGCTTAAAATGTCGCTTTAGTATGGTAAACAGTGTAAGCTCTGGTCAGTCTATTCAGGAACAGACTGATCTGGGTTTATACTGTTTAATCAGGCCTCGAGGTTATAAAACTTGAGTACAGTCTCAAACTCAAAATAAAGCGCCATGATTGGCTACTTGCTGACACATGTCCGCAAGCAGCCAATCATGCGCTTTATTTTGAGTTTGAGAATGAACTCAAGTTTTATTACCTCGAGACCAGGTCTATCTGTCCGAGTTCTTACTATTTACAACTCAAAATGAACTCAATATGCACATATCTACATTAATTGCTGGTTCTCGCTTTACAGGTGGTCAGTAATGGAAAAACAGGTAACCAGTACCCCCCCCCCCCCCCCAATACCTGGAAATGGGGGGGGGGTTCTGGTTACCTGTATTTACATTACTGACCACCTGTAGACAGGGAACAAGCAATTAATGTAGATATGGTGAATTCTTGTCAGGTTCCCATATGTCCCACTGAGCCCAAATATTCTCTTTTAGAAAACAGTGTAGATCCTGATCAGATGGCTTCTGAATAAAAATACATGCTTACACCTAGAATTCTGCAGGCTCATAGGATAAACATTGGGGAGAATTGAAATACATAAAAATATTTAGCAGCAAGGTTTAAAACAGTGTATCATATGACGTTACTGTTATTCAGTGGATAACGTCATGTCATAATTTATACAGAGAGGTCTTATGGTTTAATGGATCAGACTGCAGCAGGGAACAAGGCAGAAATCAAACCAGCTTCTAATTCACTATTTATTATATAAGAATCAACTATCTCTACTTTGGCATAAATTGGACAAAACCAGCTATCGGCCCATGAAGAACTAGTTCACACTGTGTAAGATAAATCCAGTGTAGAATTTTATGGGCCATACACTGGACCCATGCGCTAGCTTTAGCCTTGCTGAACTATTGGGAGCCTTCCAAATAGTTGCGACTGCAAAGTCACCCAAAAAAATGTACCGAAGATGACAGACTGTACTGTAACAGTCTGCTGCTCATCTTCCGAATGTACCGTAGTTGTTCCGGATTCTGCGTTACAATAATCAGTGCCTTGATCTTCCCAATGAGTATCCCGATGGATCTCGGAAGATGAGCAATATTGTAACTGTCAAATTACCAGAGGAAACGGATTTGTACCGAAGATGACAAACTGTGCTTGACAGTCCGCTGCTCATCTTCGGAATGTACCGTAGGTGTTCCGGATTCGGCAATTACAATAATATGTATGCTTCGATCTTCTCAATGAGTATCCCAATGGATCTCGGAAGATGAGCAATATTGTAACCTTCAAATCAACAATGGAACGGAGCTTGAAAGATAATATGATTATCTTCCATGGAGCTATATATCATTCAACGATGCAAATAGAAAGAATTGTTGAATGCTTGTGGCAACAAGGCAACTAAATTGGAAGGGTAACTGAAAAGCATAATGCTATAAACTTGGGGATAATTGAATAAATTTATGTAAAATTTGATTTTGAATTCCCCCGAAATTTCTAGCTTTTAAATATTGAAAAGCTGGAAATGGTCTCCAAGTAAGTGTTATGACCCAATGTTACATAACACTTTCGGCGGGAACGAGTAACGTCATGACGACATACGCTACAACAAATGCAAATTTTAATGGAAGCTAGAACAGTCAGACTCCGACAAAGGGCCCAGCCTAATGCCCAGCAGCGAAAAGGAGATATCCGTTTTGGCGAAAATCTTAATAATCATTCATCTGACAAACCCGTATTCAGACATGAACAATAGTTTGATGAAAGTAGTCCATATATGAAGTTTGGAAGAAATTGGGTGATAAATGACTAAGTTAGAGTGTCCACAAGTGTAAAAGGTGGTGGCCATTTTGGCGGCCATATTGGTTATCAGACAACCGAGAGTTTGATAAAAGTAATCCATATATGAAATTTGGAGGCAATCGGGTAATAAATGTTTAAGGTAGTTTGTCCACAAAAGCAAATTGATAGGTGGCGGCCATTTTGTTGGCCATCTTGGTTATTGTTCGTCAGACTAAACTTGTATTCAAACTTGAACAAGAGTTTGATGGAAACAATCCATACATGAAATTTGGAAGAAATCTGATTAAAAATGACTAAGTTAGAGTGACCACAACAGCCGACACTGATAGGCGGCAGCCATCTTGTGCGCCATCTTGGTTATCGTTCGTCAGACAAAACCCATATTCGAACTTGAGCGAGAGTTTGATGAAAGCAATCTATATATGAAATTTGAAAAAAATCCGATAAAAAAATGACTAAGAGTGACCACGACAGCAAACACTGATAGGCGGCGGCCATTTTGTCGGCCATCTTGGTTATCGGATGTCGGACAAAACCCATATTAGAACTTGAGCGAAAGATTGATGAAAGTAATTCATATATAAAATTTGGAAAGCAATTCATATATAAAATTTGGAAGAAATCCGATTAAAAATGACTAAGAGTGACCACGACAGTGGATACTGATAGGTGGCGGCCATTTTGTCAGCCATCTTGATTATCGGATGTTGGACAAAACCCATATTCCAACTTGAATGAGAGGATGATGAAAGCAATCCATATATGAAATTTGGAAGAAATCCGATTAAAAATGACTGAGTAAGAGTGACCACGACAGTAAACACTGATGGGCGGCGGCCATTTTGTCGGCCATCTTGGTTATAGGATGTCGAACAAAACCCATATTCAAACTTGAACAAAAGGTTGATAAAAGTTCATATATAAAATTTGGAAGAAATCTGATTAAAAATGACTGAGTTAGAGTGACCACAAAAGCGGATACTGATAGGTGGCTGCCATTTTGTCAGCCATCTTGTTATCGGATGTCGGACAAAACCCCTATTCGAACTTGAATGAGAGGTTGATAGAAGCAATCCATATATGAAATTTGGAAGAAATCCGATTAAAGTTGACTGAGTTAGAGTGACCATGGACAGACGGATGGACGGACAGACAGACGGACAAGCCGAAAACAATAGAGCTCCGCCAACATTCGTTGGTGGGGCCCAACAGAGCTCCGCCAACATTCGTTGGCGGGGCCCTAATATAAAAAACTTTGAAGGCGATAAAATCATACTTAATGGTCATATGATAAACAGAATCTTACACTTGTGATCATTTCATATTAAATTTATTTCACTTGCCAAATTAGGCTCATTTAATAAATTTCATATGAAATGATCACTCATGTAAGTTCCCTATAAATACCGGTACAGTAAATATTCAAAAATTCCCAACACTAGTTGCCTGCCAAAACAGCCTAAATAATCATTGCAGACCCAGATCAGGGTCTTCCCTGTCTGTTTTTCTGTCATCTATATTGAGAACTTCAGCCCTGAAAACCAACATTTTATTTGAGAACAGATAGAGTGTTAAAAATTTTATAACATTTTACCATTTGAGCCATGGCATGAGATTTCCAACAATGTGGTATGTGCGACTAGCAAAGCCTCAGACCAGCCTGCCCATATGCGCAGGCTGATCAGAGCCTTTGCTAGTTGCTTGAATATTCTATGAGTGTTAAGCTACTGATTGAGCAAAATTTGAAGCTTTACATGAGGTTGCACAGGCTCGTCTCAGACTACACTTGTCAAAATGCAACATTGTTGGAAATCACATGTCGCGGCTCAATTTTTATATAACAAAGTTCCATGATGCATCATACCTGAACAATTAAGGATTATCATTCCACCTGTGAATCGTTCAGCAGCATCTTTCGCATGCATGTCAATTTCTTCCTGGGTGAAATTACATTCTGCTGGGGCTGCAGTTTGGAAACAGGAACAGTATCTGCAACAAACATAAAAATAATGATTCAAAGATGAGCCATGATGTATAAGAAGGGCCTTTCAAGTATGGTATTAAAACGTTCTAAAACTTCAAACACTAGTTGCCTGCCAAAAAGGCCAAGACAAACAGTGCAGACCCAGACCAGACTGCTTCTGATGGGGCAGGTCCGTTTTGGCCCCAGGGGCATAATATGAACAAACTAGGTAGAGGTCAACTAGGTGATGCTACATACCAAATATCAAGGCTCTATGCCTTGTGGTTTCAGACAATAAGATTTTTAAAGTTTTCATCTCGAAAATCTATTTTTAGCCTGTGTGCCTTTGATATGCAACAGACCTGAACCTTTGAACAATTTTTAATGATGGTCAAAATCCAACCAGTAGTTTAGGAGTAGATGTCATTTAAGTCAATTGTTAACAGATGACGACGGACGAAGACCAATCATAAGAGCTCAGCTAAAAATTAAACAACAAAAAAGCATGAAAAATTTACCAGTAGGCAAAGGGTCAGGCCAGAATTTTTTTATTAATTGATTTACAAACCCTCCTACTGTAATTTTCCGGAAAGTAGAAAAAAAAAAAATTAATTCTAAATTTTTTTTATTTTATTTGCCGACTCTTAATATTAATTGTTTCATTGAAAAAAATAATATATTTTTGAGGGTCTGTGTACTTTTGAGAGTGACACTGTTTAAAGTGATTGTCCTGTCCAGATTTTTAGGAAAATGATAAAATATTTAAAGATTTAATACAGACTGTTGGTTTACCTATTACTAGTTTGACTGTTTCTGGAGAAAAAAAGCTCTGAAAATATTAAAAAAAACTTAAAAAAAAGTTAACTGGTCATTTTCAGAGCTTTTTTATTTATTTTTTTTTCGTCCCCCGACCCTAAATCTTGAAAAAAATTCCTGTAAATCAACTAGTAAAAAAATTATGGCCTTATACAAATAAATTAACCTGTAGTGGCCAGAACTATCATAGCTGTAATGTCCACACTTCATAAATCCAACAATGTTGAACAAGTAACAGGGGTCAGGTTGAAACTCTGAAAGCAATAAAAATAAGATAAAGAGCAGTCCCTTTATAACATACCTCAATATTTACACTTCCACTGTAAGTCTTTAAATGAACCTTTACATTTGAGATGCTGTTCATAGCTTCATGAAAAATCTATTTAAGCCAGGCCAACAAAGTCAACGCCATCCAATAACATTGTTTGTTTACTGACTTTTGTCTGACGTCGAGCCCATATCGTCATGACGTTAAACCCAAGAATTTGGTGTTTTGGCTGTTCCAAACCCCATTATGTCTAGTATAATTCAAAATATCCAGAAAACCAGCAAAGTTATATGAAAATTGATGCTTGACTGGCAATATAAAATATAAATATAAGTAATAAATTTGATTTGTGTCTGTTCATGAGATCATGAACACTCAGGTCTCTTGCAAAGTTAATGTGAAGCCCTTCTTCACTTACTTTGCATGAGACCGGAAGTGTTCATGATCTCATAAACAGACACAAATCAAACTTATTTCTTAAATATATTTACATATACAAAGGGGAGCGCAGTGGCTCAGTGTTAGAGTGCTTAACTCGAGACCAAAGGGCCTCGGGTTCGAGCCTCACCGGCGTCACTGCTTTGTGTTCTTGAGCAAGAACATTAATCCTAGCTTAGTACTGGTTCAATCCAGGAAGATCCGTCCCTTTATAACTGAAAGATTGTTGATGGGACGTAAAGAATCAAATCAAACAAACAAACAAAAAACATATACAAAGCAAGCCTTTAATGAATCTTTAGAATTTTGCAACCATTCATAGCCTCATGAAAGACGTACATTCGATTGACGGCTGCCAAGCTCATTTGCCTGTGCATCAAATTCATTTGCCAGAAGTGACACTGGTTCTGTGATTGACAGTGAGCCACACCCGAATTGCATATGCAAAACAAGCCTCTTGTTTGCTTTAATGGCTGTTTGTGTTCACACTGGCTGTTCCGCTTTTCCGTTTTTAACTCTACAAAACCGTCAATACAATTACATATTAAATACAAAACTGTTTTGTTTCCTAAATTATAAACAATTTCTATATTTTATTTATAATAAAATATAAATATAAGCAATACATTCATTTTTGGTATGTTCATGGAATCATGAATACTTCGGGTCTCTTGCAAAGTTATATTATCAGCAAGCGATGTATTAACCCTTTGCATACTGGGTAATTTTGTATGCCTATTTTGATGTACATCTGCTGAATTTTTTCAAAATCAACTTTTTGGAAAAATTCTTTCAGGACTACCTTCAGAGTGTCAAACAGTTTGGATCCAGATCAGGCCCGACAAAATGTCGGGCCTGATCTGGGTCCAAACTGTTTGCAAAAGTTATCAGCAGACGACATTAGTAGGCAGTGAGTTAACGATAGGAATTTACCTAGACACATGTTAACATCAAATCCTGTGAGATTGTATATAGACTAACCTAGACACATGTTAACATCAAATCCTGTGAGATTGTATATAGACTAACCTAGACACATGTTAACATCAAATCCTGTGAGATTGTATATAGACTAACCTAGACACATGGTAATATCAAATCCTGTGAGATTGTATATAGACTAACCTAGACACATGTTAACATCAAATCCTGTGAGATTGTATATAGACTAACC
>CAXHUL010000291.1:0-15000 GCA_964019695.1 Loripinus fragilis
GGCCCCGAGGTTATAAAAAAATTTTCATGCTCATCTCAATTAGGCATGAAATTTTAACAGCTCATGAAAACTAAAATTCTGAAAAATAGACTTTTTTGCTTTTAAACTCTCAGATGATGTATTTATCATGCTAATAAATGTTAAAATGCCAACAAATGTTGGCATTTTAACATTAATGAGCAAGATAAATTTCATGCTCATTTGAGTTGAGCATAAAATGTTTTTATAACCTCAGGGCCAGGATAATTTAGGTCTAGAATAAGGATAAATTTGCATATTTGTGAATAAATTTGCATTTCAAAGCCTATACTGTAGGTATGTAACATATACACTTGGAAAAAAGTTAGGGAACACCATGATCAGTTTCAAGCTATTTTCTCTTTGGCAAAATATTATGTTTTTATTTTTAAATGTTATAAAAATGTACTGTCATACATACACTAATAAGGTATCACAGTGCATGCTGCCAGACTCAAAGCAACAGAGACATTGTATGATTTAGGATATGTGGAGGTTTTTGAACCACAGATTGATGTTCAATGAGAACATACATGTACAAGAAACTGACAAATAAGTGCTTTTCTTGCCAGACAGGAATCGTTCTAGCTTCAGAAACTCTCGAACCCACCTACTGCAAGTTTTACGACCCCTATGCCCATACTTCTAAATCAATGGTATTTTAAGAAAGTATAGCATATGAATGAAATTAACGTACAGGCAATTAAATATGGTAATTGACAGGTTCTGTTAATCATTTTTACTTTATGCACTTCCAAATTTCATATACGTGAAATAATTTTTCGGGTTTTGTCAATGGCTTTACTGTTATTTCAATCCAAGTGAAAATAAATCTGAAAAAAGTGGGTGTTCCCTAACTTTTTTCCAGGTGTATATTTGTCTGGTAGGCAAAGTCAATGGATCTTTGCACAAAAATTCTGGTTAAAAAAATTTAATATATTGTACAAGTTGAAATATCTCTGTGCATGAGAGAAAGCTTTCAGGGTTATTCCAAAATTCAGTATTTTGAGGCTGACTTTCCATAGAAAGTCAGCCTCAAAATGCTGAATCAGGCAGATCATTCATAATAGCTTCTGGTTTAATTTTAGAGTTAACTAAAAAATACTAAAACCTGAAATTATTTTTTTAAGTTATTTTTTTAAGTACACTGCTTATTTTAAGATTTGGATTTCTAAACTTAAGGAAATTTATAACTATCTCATCGCTGTTAATCATTGGTAATCTTTTGTTATAAATCCTTTATTTTTTATTTTCCATATAAATATTAATTCTTAAATTTATTTACATAAAATTCCTATTCTGTTTTTATACACAATATTTTGGATAAAAATTCCCATTTATACACATTTTAATGTAAAAATTACTAATTAGTCATGTACTTATAATATTTGTTTTTCACAAGAAGTTTTATAAATTCAGTAATATGCTGCCAAATGGTGGCTTTTATTTATCAAATGATGTCATGTTTTTCTTTGAAATCATTTTTTTTTACATGAGACACGAAGACTTTACCTTATATATGCCATGATGTAATGGATGTTAATTAATAATGTCGTTAAAATCTGTAATTTACTGGAGAATTAAAGATTTAAGTACAGGGCATTATATCACTCTTAAATGGAATATCACAGGATAAATGAGGATAAACACAATTTGTTTAGGTGGGACTCACTTTTATGGGTTGGTCTATGAAGGACAAACAAAAATATTTGCTCCAACACATGAGATTTTGGTATTTATTGCATAGTGAAGGCTCAGATTAGCCTACACATCTTGTCAGAGCCTTCACTACTCCTAATCAATGCAGGCCTCCAGATAAGGGTGCCTAATTGAAAATTATTTTTCTTGTTTCTCAATTGAAACATAATGTTGTGGGTACTCAAAAGAACTGTCTCAATGAGACGGTTCTTTTGAGCACCCAAAACATATGTTTAAACTGATGAGTAAGAAAATAATTACAATTTATTTTTTAAAAGATGCTTATCTTGACCTATGCAATGTATGGAAGTAGATGAAGATTTAGCCCTACAACCAGACACGTAGCTTCTTTGGGAAGCCAAGCATTCATATGTAAGATGAGCCATGACATGATATTTCCAACAATGAGGTATGTGTGACCAGCAACGGGCTCAGATCAGCCTGCGCATACACACAGTCTGATCAGAGCCTTTTCAAGTCGCTTCAATGTTCTATGACTGTTAAGCTACTGACCGAACATCAATTTAGTTTCTAAGCTTAAAAGAAGACAGCACAGGCACGTATGAGTCTACACTTGTTAAATGTCACATTGTTGGAAATCACATGTCGCGGCTCAGATAGAACTTGAATCATGTACAATAAGTACCATTTTCTCCTGGCCGTGCCATTTTGGCAGAGAGAGCAATGTTGATAGATAGATTTAGACTGAAAGAGAAAGAATGATGAGAGGGAGTGAGTATGTAGTACACTTGTTATTGCTGTCATGAGAGAGAGGGAGAGACACACAGAGAGAAGACGGACATACAGACAGACAGACAGACAGAGAGACAGACAGACAGACAGAGGGCACAGAGAGAAAGAGAGAGGGCACAGAGAGAAAGAGAGAGGACAGAGAGAGAGAGGACAGAGAGAGAGAGAGAGAGAGAGAGAGAGAGAGAGAGAGAGAGAGAGAGAGAGAGAGAGAGAGAGAGAGAGAGAGACATAGCAATACACTTGTTATTGCCATCATTAAAGTGTTTTTTCATCAAAACCCTCATAATTATCACCCTTGTAATATGAATATTCATTAGTATGTATATTTAGAACATTAATATTTATGAATGTCAGAAGAACAATACATTTATAGTATTATATTGTTAATATCCTTGTTGCTATGAATTTTTTGTTTCATTTTTGGTGGATTTTTTTGTTATCAAGTTTTTGTTGTCATTGTTGTGAATTTATTGTCATACATGAATCACTTCATTTTCATTGATTGTCTTAGC
The DNA here is from genome assembly GCA_964019695.1 of Loripinus fragilis. Taxonomy (NCBI): domain Eukaryota; kingdom Metazoa; phylum Mollusca; class Bivalvia; order Lucinida; family Lucinidae; genus Loripinus; species Loripinus fragilis. Next base: position 2,982 of record CAXHUL010000291.1, read on the forward strand.
TCTGGTTGTTGAAGAACCCACTTCAGGTATGTTCAAATTATTATGACTAGTTTTGAGCCAAACATATATTCTGGGTGCTTAAAAGAAACGTCTCAGAGAGACTAAATGCTAAAATTATCTATTTTTGCATTATGTATCATATAAAGACTAACTCCGGTTAACTAGAACTATTGGTAACTCAAAGTAAAGACTGGTTCTTTCAACTTTGAGGTACCAAGAGTAGACTGTAGTTACCTAAGAGGTAACTAACAATTCTCTTGCATGGATTTCTCATTATAAAGCATTTAAAAATCTTGTGATCTAGGCCACACCTTTTGTCATTGCAGTATCAAGACCAGCCAATAATATGCAATTATTGATTGTTGAGGCGTTAGATATGATATGAGCTGGGGTATGAGATTTCCAACAATTTGACATTTTGAGAAGTGTAGACTCAGACGAGCCTGTGCAGCCGGGTTAGCAGCCTCCAGGGTTTGCACAGGCTTGAAAAGTACTTGAATATACAGGACTGTCTTGAAAAGTCCTTGAAAATTAAATTTGCCTTGAAAAGTACTGGAAAAAACACTGAAAGGCCTTAAAAAGTCCTTGAATTTTACCGTTTATAGGAGGATTCAACACTCTCTTTGGAGACCTAAATCAGTATAAAATTGTGGTGCCTTTATTTGGTGCAGCATATGCTGCACCAAATAAAGGCACCACAATTTTATACTAATTATCTTAAACTAATATCTTAAGTAATGGACTCATTTCAGAAGTAGAATTTTAAGGTGTAAATCAGTATTTTTCTTAAGTTTTCAGTCCTTGAAAACAGTAGGAAAGTCTTTGAGAAGTCCTTGAAAAGTCCTTGAATTTTACACAATCATGCCTGTATGAACCCTGGCCTCCTTTTAAGCTTAGAACCTCCATAAGATGTTCGGTCAGTAGCTTAACACTCATAGAATATTCAAGCGAGGAGCAAAGGCTCTGATCAGACTGAACATATGGGCAGGCTGATCTGAGCCTTTGCTGGTTGCACATACCACATTGTTGGAAATCTCACGCACTGGCTCATATGATATCTGCCGAGTTATCAATATTGACCTAGCCTTGAGATGAGGTAAATATTGATATTCTTTGATGGATATCTTTGATGGATATCACATCATATCCACCATAAGTTGAGGGTTAACACAATTTACTCACTTTGAATATTTAGGGTAAATATGGGTGTAAGAGAGAGCGCAGTGGCTCAGTGGTAGAATGCTTGACTCAAGACTGAGGGGCCACGGGTTCGAGCCTCACCAGCGTCACTGTTAGTGTCCTTGAGCAAGACACATTTATCCTAGCTTAGTACTGGTTCAACCCAGGAAGACCCGTCCCTATATAGCTGAAAGATTGTTGATGGGGCATAAAGAATCAAATCAAACAAACAAACATGGATGTAAGACACAAATTAGATTGACATTGGCATATTTGAATGTCATTTGCATTCTGGATTGATACTTGCATATTGAATTGATAGTTTAATATATAAATACAGTGCAGTTCCTTTATAGCATTATGTTTTGCGTCCTAATGAATGGACTGTGTTATAACTGAAGCATGTTATAAAGGGACAATTTTACAAAGGAATTACAGGAAAATGACCATTTCATGGTCATTTTCCTGTAACTCCTTTGTAAAATTCCATGGTAAACAATTTGGTAGACACAAATGACCATGCTATATCAAAATCCCATGTTTTATGGCTATGTAATATCTTAATCCCTGTTATAATACATTGTGTTATAAAGAGACTGTACTGTATGGGAATTGAAATTCGGATTTTCAGAGTGCGGTAGATGAATAAGAACTGGCTATTTCAATGTCTCCAAAAATAACCTAACAATTTCTCAATCATTGCAAGCTGAAAATCAAATGTTAAATTCTTGTATAACCACATGTACAAAAAGTGCTGACCCCCATTAGACTACTCCTGAATTCATTGTTGTGGACTGATCATTCCGGTAATAGTCTTCTTTTCTGGGTTTGAAGTTATGAACAATGAAGACCTATGCTTTACTCTGTCCTGATGCACAGGCAGATTTGAGTACTTATTCTCTACATATAAGACAAGGGCCTTGGATTTCACATCTTTCATCTTAGCATTTAAAACCATTAGTTTTTGTTGTGGAATAAGGTATTTATCTTGCCTAGAAACCTGTAAAAGGTTACATTATCAAAAAAATGGAGACCAAGGTCTCGCATCAAGAAAGGATTAATAAATATATTGGTTATAAAATGTATCCAATGCATTTATCATGAATTGTTTGTTTGTTATGTAGTTGTGTAAGTGAATTTTTCGAGCCGAATGTATTTCAATTTAGCCTCATATGGGCGTCAACATGAGAAAACCTGTCTTCAGGGGGTTGCGAACAACAAAGGGGCAGACCAGCCTGCCCATACCCGCAGTCTGATCAGCACCTTTGATGTTTGCTTAACGGAAAGTATAATGTCTAGACATTCTACATGGGAAATTTCAATGTTCTAGCTTGTCTCTGTAGCTGAGCAGGCTAATTTGAATATCACTTTGTCAGAAACCCAGAAGACAGGTTTTGTTGCGACGCGGCCCATATAAAAATTCAGGTGTTTTTTTTTTCTTGTGTTTTTTTTTTCCTCCAAAAACAGTGCAGACCCAGATCAGCTGGCTTCTAATGAATCCAGATCATCAGCACCATAGCTCAGTTGGCAAAGTGCCAGACACATGACCAAGAGTTCACAGGTTTTAATTCTACCCACAGTGTTTCTTCCTTGAGCAAGAAGTTGTTTTCATTGTTTAGTACTACGCCGAGACACGACTGAAAAATTGTTTACTGCGATTGTACCTGACTAAGTTGACATAAATTTGATTTAACCCCAAGTTGTATCATTTTTATTTGTACATGTATGTAACTGTATTTGAGAAATAAATATTCAGTTTAGAAATAAACCAAATTTTGGAAACATTGGATTCAGATCAGACTGGTACATTTCTGAATTAATTTCATAATAGTATTCAGAGGTTAGTAGGTTTGTGGGCAATTGAAAGAACCACTGAAATGGTTCTTTCAAGCTCCAACAGCAAATTTTTTTGATGGAAAAAAATGACAAAAAATCAATTTTATGTCCTAATATCAAAACACGGGGCATACTATTTGTTGAACATGTGTTTGCATGCATCAAACTTTTATGGAACTCTTAGGAATTATCTGGTGGAGACACTGTCATTGCAACCCTTTGAGCCAGTGCATGAGATTTCCAACAATGTGGTATGTGCGACCAGCAAAGCCCCAGATCAGCCTGCGCATATGCGCAGTCTGATCAGAGCCTTTGCTTGTTGCTTGAATATTTTATATGAGTGTTAAAACTACTGACTGAACATCCTTTGGAGTTTCTAAGCTTAATAGGAGGCTGCACAGGTTCGTCAGACTCTACACATGTCAAAATACCACATTGTTGCAAATCACATGTCATGGCTCATTTAATCTAACAAGAGGGCTTAGTACTTAACTGTCCAAAATTCTATACTCTCTTTTGAAAACAGTGAAGATACATATTGATAATGAAATTGTAGAAATGGATAGGCTGGAAATCAGGCCCCGAGGTTATAAAACTTTTTTCATGCTCAACTCAACTGAGCAAGAAATATAAACTGCTCATAAAAACTAAAATACCGACAAATGAAGAAGTGTCATGCTTTAAATCCCTCAGATGTTGTATTTATCATGCTAATGAATGTTAAAATGCTGACAATTGTTGGCTTTTTAACATGAGCAGGATAAATTTCGTGCTCAGCTTGAGTTGAGCATGGAAAAAGTTTTATAACCTCATAGCCAGAAATCATATAGTGTAAACAACCCATAAAACATGTATGTGTACTGTTCAAAGTTATAAGTGCACTGTTTAAATAACTTTTTACATTTTTTACCTCTTTTGAAAAAGTGTGGCTCCTGATTAGATAGCTTCATTAGAAGCCAGGTGATCAAGAGCCACACTTTTTCATCTACAGATGAATCCATTTTGATAATTTTCACTTCTGGATAGACTGGAAATCAGAAGGATCATATAATGTAAACCCTCCCCCTCCCCCCCCCCATCTCCTACCCTCCCCCTCTCTCCCCCCCCCCCCCCCCATCTCCTATCTAGGGCATTATGTACAATGTCATACCAGTCACCTGATATAACAAGTTTAATAACTGAACTGTTTAAACATTAAGATAAGAAAATGGTTCAATGGAAGTGTGCACTGCAATAACTGATTAGATTCAGCCACTGTCCTGATCTTAATTTACCAATTTTCGATTTAACAGTTTATACTTTACATTTCATCATCAATTTATAAGGGAACACAGTGGCTCTGTGGTAGAGTGCTTGACTCAAGACCAAGGGGCCGCGGGTTGAGCGTCACCAGCGTCACTGCGTTGTGGTCCTTGAGCAAGCCACATTTATTCTAGCTTAGTACTGGTTCAATCCAGGAAGACCCGTCCCTGTTTAACTGAAAGATTGTTGATGGGACGTAAAGAATCAAATCAAGCAAACAAACAAAATCAATTTATAAATTGAATCTTGAAAGTTTAATAAGACATCCATTTAGAACCAATATCAATTTTATTTTAGTTGTTTTTTGTTAAGATGTTGACAACATTTTAGCCAAAATGAATAAACGTCCTTTCTTTTCAGTACTGAACCAATTTTTGTTATATTGTCAAAACTAACTAATGATTATGTTTATTTTTACTAGATATTTAATTATTTGTTGTTTTTTTTGCAAGAAAAAATAAACCGATTCATTTTGGAATGGTCATAGTACTGTAACATGCATTCTTTTTAGTTGTCTCCTGGTTGTTGTTTTTTTAAAACAAAACATTTATTCTGGATTATGATATATTTTATCTTGGTACAGATAACCTGCCAATAACGGGTCACTATATCTAAAGTTATTGTTTGTCATACAGTTTGGATCCAGATCAGGCCCATTATTTTGTTGGGTCTGAACTTGGTCCAAACTGTTTGCAAAGGTTATCAAGCAGATGAAACTAGCAAGCAAAGAGTTAAATACACTTGTGCAATTCAATTGGAATTTGTAAGATGTGCATAGAATAGCTATATCATTAACTATCTATCACATGATGGCATGATACAGAAAAAGTGACTGAAATATGTTTTTCAACTGCTCAGAGAATGACTTTTTTGAAGGGAGACAGCATCAGAGTTCCACTTTTGCATCTCTCAATAGGACTCCTATTGTAGGGAAAGAGTTTACTCCCTCTTAATTTTCCTTTATGTTATTGTTCCCTGAAGTGCCAAACAAATCTGGAGCTGTAGCCCTTCTGAGTGCAACTGGTCTGGCCCCGAGGTTCTAAAACTTTTTTCGTGTTCGACTCAACTGACCATGATAAATACATCTGAGAATTTGAAAGCAAGAAAAGTTCTTTATTTTTCAGCACTTTAGTTTTCATGAGCAGTTGAAATTTCATGCTCCATTGAGTTGAGCATGAAAAAAGTTTTATAACCCTGGGGGCTGGCTCGTGAGATAATGGTGCTTATTGCATATGCATATTATCACCATTCCAAAATGTGTGTGCAGCTATCAATTTGATATACAGTAAAACCTGTGTAAAATGGCCACTCAAAAACAGACAAAACAAAGATCTTTTAAAATGACAAACTGTAGCTTAATGAAGGTCAAAAGTATTGCAGAATCCTCCTCCCAAGTTTAGAAACTTCAAATGTTGTTAAGTCAGTAGCTGAACAGTCATAGACTATTCAAGTGACTAGCAAAGGCTCTGATCCAGCATGCGTAGACTGGTCAGAAATCTCACATCACGGCTCAAATGTGTGTGCAGCTATCAATTCAGCATGGAATTCTTCTTTTCACAGCTCTCACCACTTCCAACCTCTTGTATATTCAAACTGTGAAGACTCTCGTGAGACTGTGTGATCACTCAGACAAGTCTGCACATATGTGCAAGCTAGTCTGTGCCTCTGCTAGTTGCCTTTGTGTTAAGTACCAAAATCTCATGTAATGGGCCATTTACAAATGAGCAGCGACATGTAATTTCCAACAATATGGCATTTTGACAAGTGTAGACTCAGATGAGCCTGTGCAGCCTCCTTTTATTCTTAGAAACTCTAAATTCTGTTTGGTCAGTAGCTGAACAGTCATAGAATATTCAAGTGACTAGCAAAGGCTCTGATCAGACTGGACGTATGGGCAGGCTGGTCTGAGCCTTTGCTGGTAGCACATACCACATTGTTGGAAATCTTGTGTTGTGGCTCAAATAAAAGCAATACTGTTTTCAGAAGGGGGCATATTTTGTTTAAGACTTATGAATTGATCTGTTTTTGAAAGATTCTGAGTTTTCTGGAAAGGACACAAGAAGCATACAAAATTGTCTCCCTTGTAAAAGTTCTACAGGTGTATTGAATCACCTAAAAGTTTAGTTACAATAGAGTGCTTGTGATTATTTGTCATATCTCATTAAATATTTCAACTGTTTGTTTTATTTCTTCTTCAATTTACATACTTCTAGTGTACAGTATTCCCAACACTCTCTAGCGGCTATTTTTGTTGTTTGCTGATAAACTTTGCAAACAGTTTGGACCCAGATCATGACCAAAAGAACATCGGTCCTGATCTGGATCAAAACCGATTGACACTCTGTTTTTTGAAAAAGTTAATTTAGAAAAATGTCAGCAGACGGCAACAAAGCATGAAAAATTACCCAGCGTGCAAAGAATATTATGATTACAAAGAGGGCTTAGAAATTACAGTCCTAGAAAAATCATGAAGGTCAATTTTCATTGAATAGAGATATCAAGAATTGGATGCATTTATTACAAATTGAGCTCTTAACTTTGGCCACATGGACATAGAGCTAATGAGAGTCAAATGTACATATTACAAAATTTAGTTTTACAATTGATTCCATTGACCCTTAGGTTAACCAGATTCAGATGTATATATTACTGGCCCAATGGAACCTGAGTTAATGATAGTCAAATGAACATATTACAACATTTAGCAATACCATTGACCCCTTTGACTATGAGTTAACAAGATTAAGATGTATCTATTACAAAATTTAGCTCTATCATTCACCCCATGGACATTGAGTTAACTAGAATGGAATGTAGGCTACATATAACAAAATTTAGCTCTACTGATGGACCCATTGACTGGTTTAAATTTAGCTCACCATAGATCAGTGAACGAGTCATATACAAATTGTATCTTTACTATACTATGCACATTAAGTTTAGCAAATTTCTTATTTTTCGCATCTTTTTGTGCTCATCTTTGTGCAATATCGAACAATTTCAATTGCAATGACGAGGACACGATCTAAGGCGAATAAAACCACGAATTTACAGACGCCATCCGTTAAATAGGCATTTGGGGAGAGCAAGAGTTTCAGGAAATTCACATCCGTTGTAAGTAATGCTAAAATGATAAGCATGTGATTTTTCATTTGGTGGTCTTTCATCTTCCTTATGCATCATACGACTATAAAAAACTGTTGGTTATGTGACAGATGTGATAGAGATTTCATGCTGATAAAAATCAACTGCCATCAATGACGTCAAAACGTAGTCATCATTTGATTAGACTTCTAATGTTAATTCGCGTTTCAATTCAACAGTTTATACACATTATCATAATAGTAACTTGATCTGGCGTACTGTATCACGCTGAGTGGATGTGGTCATACCATCGGATCACACGAGACGCGTAGCGTCGAGGGTGATCCAATGGTATGGCCTCATCCACGAGACGTGATGCTGTACGCCGGATCAAGTTACTATTTTGATAATATGTTTATTATATACCTTTTTTCTGATATTCTTTCTGATTTTAAAGCCTGTTTTGGTCTTTAATCCCGAAAAATTGCGGGAACGTTTGCCTTAACGTTGCGTTTCTTGACGTCACGTCAACATGTTTTCCGTCTCTGGTTCCATGCTCGCAATTTACTTAACGTAACGTCGCCGCAAAAGCAGGTAACCGACGTTAGCCTCGTTTTAAAGGATAGTGATATGGATTCAGAAAACCTCAGTTCGTTGATCTGGCTTTCTGTATCAGATGGCCAGAAAACAGACAGTTCTGAAGTCGTATCAGTTATAGGTATATAATAAACAAAGATATCATAGACTTACAATGTAACCCAGCTTATGGTTGATTAAAACTATAAGTTACTGAAAAATGGTGCGATGCATTTGCGAGATAACGGTGACGTTGGATTTTATCTTTCGGCTCGTGCTCTGTAGCCGTGAAGATGTTTCATTCAACAACATTTGTCTGAATGTGTTGGAAGGCATCAAGCAGTTTTACTTGTTAATGTGGTTCAAGAAAACCCGACTAGAAACACCGTTTAAATGCGATTACGTAAAGCATTAATAAAAACGTCAAATCGTGAAAACTTGGTCCTTTAATTCTCTGAAAAAGTTCAGAAAACTGCAGCATTTGCTATGCCTTTTGGGGTTTTCAGCGATCAAACAATCGCATGAGAATGGTTTTGGCTTCCCCCAATGATCAGAAATACCCACGTTACCCGCTAGTCTTAAAGTCCAACGTCACTTTAGCACGGCCGATGCGTTTGGTAATTCTGTATTTTTTAATGAAAATTCTAGTCAGATGATCGGCGCTTGTATCTTCATCTCGAGATCTGATGTGGATCGGCTCACCCATACAAAACAATTGCTAAATTTATTGTGCATAGTATATTTGTCCTATTGCTTGTGAATTAACCAGAGTTGAATGTAATTATTAAAAAGTTTAACCTCTACAATTTTCCTCATGCTCATATCCAGAGTAATATACTTATTACAAAGTATGCTATACTGATGGCCCCATCGACTCTGGGTTATTGAGAGTCGTTTGCACTTATTTCAAAGTTTAGCTCTATCAATGGTTCCATTGATATTGAGCTTAAGGGAGTCGAAACATGGTCACATTCACAATGGGTTGATGAGAGGCGAACAAACTTATTTCAAAACGTAGCTCTATCATTGATTGCACGGACTGAGAATACGAATCTTAAATGTACAGGGGGTTTTTTTTATAAGGAACTTTGGGTTGCTAAAATTGCTCTATCAATGACCATATGGCCTCTTGTTATTGAATCAAATTTATTACAAAATTTAGCTGTACCATTGACCCCATGGCCCAATGGAGTAAGTTCTCGAGAGTCGAAGATACTTATCACAAATTTTGCTCTACACATGGCCCTATTAACTGGGTTATCAAAAGGTGAACATAATTATTTCAAAACGTAGCACTATCATTGGCTGCATGGACTCCGGGTTTCGAATGTACTACTTACATAATTTAGCCTGGTCCCGTGGGATAGTTCTTGCCATGATCCTATTGGCAACATTCAAAGTTTCCATTAGCCACATGGACTCTGGGTTATCGAGAGGCGAGTGTATTTATGACAAAATGTAGCTCTAGCATTGGCCCCACGAATTCTTGGTTAACGAGAGTTGAATGTTCTTATAAGAAATTATGCTCTACCGATGGCCCCATCGACTGAGTTGACGAGTGATTTTTACTAGTTCCAAATTTAGCTCAACCATTTGTCTCATAGACTGGGTTAACAAGAGTTATTTGTAAGTAGTGGTATATGATTCTTTATAATCTACTTTTTTCTGTTGTTCCTGTTGTTCCAAGATGGCGGCCACATTGCGCAATATTGCATCAACAGAATTGGGACTTCCAAAGGGGTTGCCCATGACGTAATAATCAAAATGGCGGACCATATTACTTCCGGTTCCTGTAATTACACAACATCCGAAAATGATAAAACAGTAACCACGGGATTTCACCATAGTTGGGTAATCGGGTTTTCCCAACTATTATGAGCAATGACACAATGGTTTAAAATGAACTTCGCCACAAGAAATCGAACCTAATGCCAGTGCAAAGAATGAAGAATAAAGGCGCATATCAGCCTGTGAATTTTAGCACCTTGGTCATTCGCTACTGAGATAGTATTAAAGCTCTGGACAGGTTTGTCTTGTGTAATTAAAGTCATGTGAATTCAGCAGGCAAGTTATTTTCATTTGTGAAAAAAGGTTTTATATTGCAAAAAGTATTTTCATGTGTGAAAAAAGTTTTTTCATTTGCAAAAAAGCATTTTCATTTGCGAAAAAAGTATTTTCATTTGTGAAAAAAGTTTTTGCAATTGTGAAAAAAGTATTTTCATTTATAAAAAAGTATTTTCATTTGCGAAGAAAGTATTTTCATTTGCGAAAAATGTTTTTTTCATTTCTGCAAAAAGTACTTTCATTTTCTAAAACAGTATTTTCATTTGTAACAAATGTATTTTCATGTGTGAAAAATTTGAACTCCATGCTATATCCTAAAATGAAACTAGAAGTCCACCGGTTTAGAATCCTGGTATTGGCCAACAGCACTGTCAACATTTTCTAAGAAACACTATTGAAGTTTCTTCCACTTTTCAAGATTTAAAGCATCCCCTTTTTAGTTGGAAATAATGTCCCATCGTCTCTTCTGTCATACCTTCTTACATGTATGAACATTTGCCCCTTAAACAATTTACCAACAACATAACACTGATTCCCGAGATCTATTTGGCACAATTGTTCTTGTTGGTCTCCTTTTCGGTCACTAACAGTTTTCATCCAGTGTTCTGACCAGTCATTAGCAGGCATGTTCTCCGAACAGTTGTTACTAGTGTCTATCACAAGACGACCAGGCTGGTCGTATCCATCGCTGACGTTTTCATCAACGTCTGCTATTTTTCTTTTATTATTCTGCGCGAGCGGCAGTCTAAGAAGTGTGGCACAGCTACCCTCTCTATCCATAATAAAGCTGATAATTTTTCGTAGTCTTTACAGTTGCGTTACTGAAATTAGTATGAAAGCGTTTTCATTTGCTTTATATTTGTAAAAAACTGGATATCCTACGTCACACTTAGATCTTTTGTCTTTTGGCGGCCATTTTGATGAGTCATTCTATATTTAGTAACAAAACAGCCATATCATGTTACTTGAGAGTCCTATTATTGACACAAAACATTTTTTTTTCAATTGAAATATTGCACAACGATATAAATAAACTTTCAATACAATAGTTGGCAGTAACAAAAACGTGTATGCGCAGCTATCTAGTGGGGACTAGTTTTCTGACTAGTCTTTATCTACATACATTTTTTGTGTATGCCAGCAGCGAAGGGTCTGAGGGCGATAGCGCATTTGCGTAGGCTCGCCTAAGCATTTCTGGGACCAGATCATGAAAGAACCACGGTACTTATCGCGTATCCCTATAGTCATGCTACGCGAAGCTATCTAGTGGGGCTATAGGTCTGACTTTTTGACCGAGTCTTTATCTACATCCATACTTTGTGTCAGGGAGCAGCGAAGGCTTGTAAGAGTTTGTACAAAAACTTTCACTAAAATGCAGTCTGACCAACATAATCTGCCAAATATACACATGCATCACCACCCCAATACAACTCAAATATTGTTGAAAGAGTCATAAACCATCACCATGCACTGTCACCACATGAAGTTTGACCCTATTGATTCTATTATTTATCATGACATCTGAGACGTTAAAGTTCATTCAAGTTTACTAGCTTTCAACAACAATGACAATACAGTATTACAGCAAGAAAACCTGCATAGGTGTTTTGGACCGATAAAAGGCTCAAACCAGCCTGCTGAATTCACATGACTTTAATTACACAAGACAAACCTGTCCAGAGCTTTAATACTATCTCAGTAGCGAATGACCAAGGTGCTAAAATTCACAGGCTGATGTGCGCCTTTATTCTTCATTCTTTGCACTGGCATTAGGTTCGATTTCTTGTGGCGAAGTTCATTTTAAACCATTGTGTCATTGCTCAAAATAGTGCGGAAAACCCGATTACCCAACTATGGTGAAATCCCGTGGTAACTGTTTTATCATTTTCGGATGTTGTGTAATTACAGGAACCGGTAGTAATATGGTCCGCCATTTTGATTATTACGTCATGGGCAACCCCTTTGGAAGTCCCAATTC